>JABFPJ010000426.1:13847-42071 GCA_022817425.1 Gryon sp. ZL-2020 | reverse complement strand
TAGAAAGAACTGTCTCCTGAATTTAATCCTCAACCACCTCAGCGATGTAATTAGGGGAGAAATATGCGACTGGAACGGGGCTCGAAATATGAATCTAATGCATGCGTTAAGAGTTGTCTGAAGTTTATTATCAAGGTTTAATGGAATATCTGTCAATACCAAGCAACAGTAGTCGAAATGGGGCAATATCAACGACGAAACCAGTTGCTGTCGAAGTCCTTGCGAAAGTATTGTGTTGCTGTGCTTTAATTGCCTCAAACAAAGCCAGATCTTCCGTGAGATGTTATTTGTGTGAAGGCGCCAAGAGAGGTCAGTCTGAATTGTCACCCCTAGATTT
This sequence comes from Gryon sp. ZL-2020, assembly GCA_022817425.1. Taxonomy (NCBI): domain Eukaryota; kingdom Metazoa; phylum Arthropoda; class Insecta; order Hymenoptera; family Scelionidae; genus Gryon; species Gryon sp. ZL-2020. The sequence goes on along the minus strand of JABFPJ010000426.1, from coordinate 41,734 downwards.
TTGGCAGCAGTAACGTAAGGAATTACGGTATCGCCAATTTTCATTTCAGGAAGCTCTGACAAGTTTATCAATCTCGTGTTATACTTCGAGCCTAATATCATGAGTTTTGTTTTCGCCAGGTTGATTTTGAGTCTATTCTGAGAAGCCCAGTAACTGATGCCCTCGATGTCATGCCTAACAAGTTCCAACATCTGAAGTAATGAGCGAGGTGGTCCATGGAGATAGATTTGCAAGTCATCAGCATATAACAAGTGCTTGGAGTGGATGATCGCATGAGAGACATCATTGACGAAGATGGTGAAGAGTAAAGGCCCAAGAACGGATCCCTGCGGTACCCCGGTATTCACTGTGAGCCATTTGGACAATACTCCTCCAGACCCAATGACTGATTGCTTTCGTCCAGAGAGGTAAGACCTAAACCATTCAACGACTTGGTCGGAACATCCGATTCTCCGTAGTTTCTCCAGAAGAAGGCTATGGTCAACCAAATCAAAGGCCTTAGAGAAGTCAAACAAGACAAGGACAGTTAAATGTCCATTATCAATGGCAGCTCTGGTGTCGTCTAAGAGGCGGAGAAGGACCGTTTGTGTGGAGTGGTTTTTTCTGAATCCGGACTGATAGCGATCTAACAGATTATGAGTATGGAGGAAGTCAGAGAGTTGTGAGTGGACTATTGATTCAAGATATTTGGACAGTGCGCAGAGAAGTGAAATAGGTCGGTAATCGGATGGATGGATTGGTTTGGAAGTTTTAGGGATTGGTTTAATAAGAGCAGTTTTCCACATGGAAGGAAAAGTGGCAGAACTGAGAGATTTATTGAAAATTTGAAGTATGGCCGGTGATAGAGATGGAAAGGCAAGTTGAAGGTATTGTGCAGGGATGGAGTCTGATCCACAAGATTTTGACGACGGTCTGTTTATGGTTTTGGACAATATCTCCATGGTGATTCTGGAGAATGTGAAGCGAACAGGAGGCAAGACAGGATCATGTGTCAAGATGTCAACCAAGTTAGGAAAGGACAGTCTAATCCGTACTACTGAATCCATGAAAAAGTCGTTGATATCGTCCGGAGTAACAGCAGATTGGATAATTGGTTCTCGATTGTTGATAACTCCAAGCACTCTGAGTTCTCTCCAAAGAACTTTCGGTTCGTTTTTCAATTTGACCAATTTATCTTCCAGGAAGTTTGATTTGGCTCTCGACGTGATTGCGTTGACCCTGTTACACTGGTGTTTCAAGAGTCGCAGATAGTAAGTGGTTCCGAAAGTACGGAAGTAGTTTCGTAGTTTGTTTCTATATTCAATCTCTCTTTTTATTTCGGGCGAGATCCATGGTGCTGGTGAATTCCTTTGTTGAATTTGCTTCAGGGGTGCACAACTATCAATCGCAGTGAGAAGAGACGAGTTGATATGAGTAATGGCTTCATCAAGGTTATTTATATTGGTATTTTGTTGATTTAACAGCTGGTGCAGAGAATTTATTGACAGTTGTTTATTGACAGTTGATATAAAAAATTTAGAAGAAGATTTAAAATCTACTAAATGCCCTGTATGTTAGCATTTAATTTCACTCGCAGGCGATTTTCAGTGTCGCACAGTGTTATTAGGTAAGTGCGAGTATCCGAAATGTCGGGTATTTTCATGACCGGTCGGTCCAATTTGAATTTTTTACACCACACATGTAAGATAAGTATTTCATTATTATTCGAGAAAGAGGTCGGAAAGTAACTTATTATAACCATAGAGTTATAATGAGTTACTTATCAACCGCATTCGAGGTCAATAATGAAGTACTTACCATGCACGTTTGGTGTAAATATAATTTCTGTAACCAAAATGGAAAAACAAATTATAGTCTTAATCTTACAAAGCTAAATATGTTATTAGATTAACATTTCTTCGCACAATAAGCCGTTTTTTGGAGTGACTATTGTAATATATATATATATAATATGTAAATAGTACGAATAACATTTCAGTCAATTCCGGCGACTGAATGTTGCTGTGTTTAGTACTAAGAATATGAATAAAATACTGGTCTCGCCGTAAAGCTATTAGCAAGTTACGGTATCTGAAGTTGTATATTCTGATTACTTGTTTACTTTGTAGTTTAGTTTAGTTAAGTTTCTAGAAATGATAATTTTTTCTAAAGCTTTCTATAAAAGTACTGAAAAATATATAAAATTCGTTGCTCGGGGAGAAAAAGTGCCATATTTCATCATAGGGAAAACTAGTTTTTGAAAAACGCTAATTTTGCCTCCCTCGTAACAAAAAATATCGCACGCAACAGGGAGATAATCGAAAATCCGGTTCTCTCGCGCCTACAAACTCTCGGCTTGTAAACTCCGCTCGGAAAAACAGATTCCTGATTTCATCTCGCTTGTTGCGCAATACACTATTTCCTCTCGTTTATTTTTTCTTTGTCAATTTATATTCAATTCTATTTTCTAACTATCTTATATTTATATTTCTAAGGAAAAATTATATTTTGTGCACATTAAAATAACCTGTTACTATATTATGCGCAGCAGTTTGAAATTGATTTAAAGTCTATTCGATGAAATAAACTTCTATTCTTAAATTAAAATTCTATGATTTTCAATTATATTTTTGAATTACTTTCTACTTGTTTTCATTACTCTTATTTATATAACATTTTTATTGAAACAGAAACAACTTTTAAATTATTCCTTTGATTTCCTCTTCCGTTAAGGTTTGCAAAATTAAAATTGTTGCACAGAAAACACAAATAAGATATAACAGTTTCAGTATTGCAATATTTGTCCAATTTTAGAATGAATTGCTAATTTTTTTAGAAGTGCTTAATTGTTTGTAATGTCAAGTGTACTTGCATTGAACTTGAATTAAGAAGAGCAATCTTAATATGCATTTTACTGTAACAAGAGAAGGATGATTACCAACATTTTAATACGTAATTATAAATAAATAATAATTAATTGGTATTTACTGATGCATAGTATAATTATTTTTCTAAGTAACTTGAACATTTGATATTACCAGCAAATAAGGTGGAAAGTAAAATGACGTGAATATGAAGTGGTGCAAACTAAATTTGCAACACTTCATATTACAGGTATCGTTTCGTATAAATGTAAATGAAGCAAGAAATGTTAATGTTTGTATGCAATACATATCCATTCTTAAAATCAATTTAAATATTACAAATACGTTAACTGACTATGAAGACAATTTATACAAAATTGAGAGAAATTATTTCAAACTGTTAATTATGCGACAACTTTTGTAATAACTAAATGTCTTGATTTCTCAATCATCTGAACTTTCATGTCGTTTCGAATGTAACATACTGTTCTCATTATGTCCGTATATTTGTCGAGTTTTTTCTTTTTATTTCACTTTTTCTTTTCTTCAAAGGAAACAAGACACGAGAGAAATATTGCAATCCACTAAGGAATAATTCTCAGTCAATTTTCTTTTAGAAGCCAAAGAACAAAGAGATTAATAACGTACATCGTACAGACGTGGTACTTCATTTATCCTTGATTTTTTGGAGATTTGTTTTTTGTAGCTGTAAGAAACGTAAATAAAGTATTAAAACGTCAAGTTAAAAGGCTCTTTGAAGTAATACAAAGCAGTAAAGAATCTTCGAATTTAAGTACACGTCAAGAATAAAGAAAACTGTCAAATGTATTGGAAAAATTTAGCGTCACAGTAGTAGGCATGCACCAAGTACAAAAAGAAAGTAGTTACTCTCTTCTTCGCGATTTTGAAATTGGCTATATTTCCCATTATGGATGATGTTAAGATTTACTTATATTACATCAAGTGATCATGAAAAGTAAGACCAAAAGTAAGATGTTGCAGAATAACTCCGTAACTATGCCATGCAAAAATATTACAAAATAAGTTTAGTATTCTTTTATTATCGACTTTTTAATGAATCTGAAGTAAATTTTAATTAATTTTTTATAATAATCAAACAACTTTTACTAATTTTCATCGCAATGTCTCACTGTTGAACACTTTCCTCTACATACTAATTTAATAACATGGTAATTAAAAAATAATTTTGAATGTCGCTGCACAGAATTCATTACAAAAACATGTGTCTCATTTTGAGACATTTCTGATGATTGAGACACCAAAAATGTCTCATTTATTCAATTTTAAGACGTTTTTTGCGTCTCAATCATCAAAAATGTCTCAAAATGAGACACTTGTGTTTGCAGTGTTTGCAGTAATTTTTTTTCAAACTTTGGAAACATTTCAAAATAATATAAAACAATTAATATTAATTAATATTAAAAACTGAATGTGCAAATCCGATGAGCGTGCAAGACTTTCTAGTATAAAAAAGGTTGAGGTTAGTTCAACTAATTCACTTTACGTCCTTTCGGCTACTAGTCTTTTCGCAACTCAGTCCGATCATTAACGGGAAATGTAATTTTAAATTGTAACTTATTTAGTTGCATTTTTTTACGCTTCATATATTTTTACACTACAGTGTAACCACCATTTTGAAATTTTTTGTGTATATTAGTAAAAACTTGACATAATTAGTAAATACTTCACACTAAAAATTGAAAATAAATTAAATCAATAATTTAATTTTAATTAGTAAGAAAATCTGCATAAACTATATCATGAATATTCATTAGACGAAATAATTATATTTTTATAATTCTATCCTACTAATGTACACATTTCAATCTGTGTTTGTTCGTCTGTTTATTTTTGTTTATTACCTCATTATAGACAAATTTGCTCAAATTTTGTTCGTATGTAGGGTCAACCATGGCCAGTGCCGCGGGTTACTTATTCATTTTGAACTTATTCTAAATTTTGTAGAACAAAAATATTTTTGTTCTTATGGCTCCTCACCCCCTTTATGACCTGCTCCCTTATCATCCCCTTTATTTATAACATCTCCCTTTATGACCCATAAGATTCACCGTGACAGACTTAATAGTAGTTACAATAAATAATAAATTACTAAATTTCCTATAGAAAACGAACAATTGGTCCTGCTCTGGTCCAGTACTGGTCCTCTGGTATAATCTGCTACCAGAGCTGAACCAGTATTGGCCCGTATGTTTACGTTGGCAATTTCCCATAGTGTAGTGTCTAGTATTCAAAGTGTCATGGAATATATATTTCGAGCTTAATAAGATGTTTTTGGGAATAATATGTTTTTTTTCTAAAATTGGGATGTTATAGTTTTGTCATAGAAATAATAAGGGGATGTCACAGAAATTTCAAAGAGATATCATAGAGACGCCATAAGTAACTTTGTTTTTGCTTGGGCGAAACCGCCAATTGAGTTCTTAAGTCATTAACAAAAAAATCTAAAAAAAATAAAAAACAATGACGTCTAAAACGTATTCAACTCTGTGAATTCGAATATTGAATTTAAAGTAAAATCTTATTTTAATTCAAACCTTATTTAACCAAAATTGCAAAACAATCTTTAAAATTTGAAAAAAATGAAAAACATATTAATATAACTAATCGCTAGAATTTTGCTCAATATAAGGTATTCATATCAATAAATATGGTTAAGCAAAATCGCAAATTTTACTTGAAAAATTTTCATTTTGAGGAGTGAATCCATATCCATACTAATATATAAAATTGAAAATATGTTTGTTTGTTTCTTTCTTTGTTTGTATGTCAATCACGCAAAATCTACCGGTCCAATAGAAACCAAAATTTCAGAGAATGTAGTCCTATCTCTCCAAAGTGTTGTAGACTTTGTTTTTTTGCAATATCTGCACTAGATTTTTAGAAAAAAAATTTTTCATAGGTGCACCCCACAACCCAAGCGTATTTTGTATTCGGGCTATATTAGGGCCCCTTATTTAAATTCTATAATTATATCGGGCCGCTAAAATTTTGCCTTCAGAATGCCCTAAAAGGCTGAACTCTGGAATGTAACGAATGGCGGTAAGCTGGGCCCGAAAGGGCTGCCTTTAAAGGGTAAATTAAGGCCCTTTTAGCAGCCCGAACATTGTTATCAGGTATATAACCAGGGATACATTTTCGGGGCCTTTCCAGGCTAGTCTTTATTAAGCCTTTAAGGGTAGGTATTATAGAACCCTTAAAGTTTGGCAACAATGGCCCACTACTTATTGCCATGATTGTAAAATTAATAAAAAAAGTAATTATATTATATTTTTTATGTATAATCATTTTTTTGTCTCTGTAGAAATATCGTTATTATGGACATCTAAATTATGGTAGGGGCCTGTAATGGCTATGTTGGCTATAAAATTAAGGTGGCGATCTAAATAGGGCCTGGAAGGGCACTGAAATTGTAGCCCGTATTGGTCATGCCCTTAAGGTGATTCTTCAGCTATATAAGAGCAACAAAGATAGAGCTAATGATCTTGCCATTAATGAAAAAGAGAAGCAGCGAATTCGGTTGAAGAATCACCTTAAAGGCCCCTAATGATATCATAGTTCGCCAGCTCAAAAATACGCTTGGGATTATAAACACTTTCTTATTAAAAATTAGTTTTTATGTTACAGTTTTAATAATTTTGTATAACAAAAACGTTGACTTTGTACGTAAAAATTTAAAAAATGTTAATTTATATATTTCGTTTAAACTGTAAATTCGTAATTAAATAATTAAAATTAATTTAAACTGACATGTTTATTTAGCAAAATGTAATTACACATTTTGTCATACGTCAATAGAATATTTACATATGAATATTTAAATAATTATCCATATAATTATGACTTAAATAATGAATGTCATGAAATTAACATTACAAATTTGTCGTTATGAAATAAATAACAATAAAATACGTCAATAACATATCTTTTTGTGAGCAATTTTTTCTGCTTTTTGATATGACATGTGGGAATTGTAAAATACTGCAAACAATTTATTAATAACATTCACACACTGACCTAAACATTTTAGCACTTTTAAAGTTTATTATTGAAGTGAAATGAATTTTCGCTGAAAAATGAAGTTCAAAAATGAAAGATGAAATTTGTTTCACATAAGTTTGAGAATAAGAATTCATTTCCAATACATGATTTTGTTTCTTCGAGATTTATTTAAGGATTGTTTAACTCAATTTTATTAGCTGATCCAAAGAACATTTTTCGACACAAAAGATGTAAAATTATCGAAAAGCTATAGTTTCAAAAAGTCCCAATGAAAAGTCAAAACCCGATTTACCAAAGTCATCAAATCATTGAACATAATTTATTTATCCCTAAAACCAGATCCTCCAATTTGTTCCTCCGCATAATCCATTAATCCTCAACGACAAAAATTCAAACTCTACGACCGAAAAAGAAAAAAAATAATACAACCAGAAAAACACCTTACTTTGCCTTAATCCTAACAAATGACAAAACAAGTGTTTTTGGGCAGCATCCTAAGGATCTAGCATTTCACCACAAAACCTTCGGCACTCGCGGCATCAGGGGTAACAAGGAATAAGGGAAAAAAGGGGGTGGGGGAGTAAGAGGGGCCAGGGGGGATGAACGGCAGTGGCCGGGGGAGAGATATTTTTGCAAACGGGTGTCGGCGGGCGGGTTGGGGCTTAAGGATCCTTGGATGTGCCGGAGGAGGGGTGGGGGAGGGGGGGGGGTTGGCACGCGGCAGTGGGAGTCGACGGCAGAGCGCAGGGATCGTCGAGCTAAGGTTCTGGGGCCGCAGGCTGCGGGGACTCCAGGCGGGGGCAAACTCACGCGTGCAAAGGAGAGGGGATGGGGGGATGAGGCAGCAAAACGATGGTAAAGGATCAAGGGATGAGGACACGACGATCCGTCCGCTTCACAGGTGATAGGCACCAATCAAGGGACCACTGACGTCACCGATAGTAATCACTCAGTCGCTGTTAGGGCTTTCGCATGGTCAACCCTAACTTGATCCACGTTTTCTTTATATGATTATATATATATATACATATATACATATATGTGCATATATATATATATATATATATATATATATATATGTTTAATTATTTTATATATGTATACATATATATATATGTATGTAAGGATATACGTATATATATATGTTTATATATATATATATATATGTATATATATAGAGGCACACACGCACATATACACCTACCAGGCACTCTCGCGTGCGTGTGACCGCTTGCGAGACAGGAGCAACGAGCCCGGCACATGCGGCACAACCACGCGAATACTTTCCGCGGAATCGAATGCCGCGTATTTACGCCGCCGTCCAGCCGATAGCCTCGCGACGCCTCTATCTGGTTACCATTACACTCCTGGATGTATGAAATGCGCCAACATGCACACCATCCCCCCACAATAGCCCTATTTATGATTGGGCAAAATTGCTTTCCATGCGCAGAATAAAATCCAGCCAGCCGGCTGGAAAAATGTGGTCCAGCTGGCGAACGGGCTGAAACGGCATCATCCGGGCCGGCAGGGCCCATAAGCGCCAACGCGCCAACTATTTTCGGGCCTAAATCATCTGCATTCTTAACATTTCCAATGACAATCTTCGGTCGTTCATTTGTCATGCACAAAATTGCGCTCGCTAAAATTTTCCGCGAAAAATTAAATATGGCGTGCCACGGTGACGCGCACCTGCGCAAAATCACCGCCCCACCGTCGCCGAGCGGAAAGAGTGCAAAGGATCCGCGAGCAACATGGCGCGGATCACTAATATTCTTTCGCGTAAAAGAAAAATATTATCATTTCTTTAATTTTTTTTTTCTTTTTTTTCGTTTTTTTCTTTTTTTTTAAGTTTTTACTTTTTTATCTTTTTTTATTTTTTTTACTTTTTATTTTTTTAAATTTTTTTTCTTAAAAAATGTTTTTTTTGGATTTTATATACATTGATAGGAAGAATAAGAATGATCTATTGTAAAAATCCAGATGGTTGCGTATTAGTGCTTGTTTAATTAATTTGGCAATAATGAGATGAGTTTCGCGTGTCCTGATTGACGCTGCTGGTTTTATCGATTCGTCCCTGCTCTTCTGCTCTTCCTTTTGTAGAGTGACCGGTGTTTGTTCTGGTGAAATAATCATCATAATCATAATTGTAGATACACTTTTAGTGAATACCTATATACGTCGGGTATATAGATATATATGACATGAGATTATTGATTATGCGAGTACAATTACTCGATTACAATTTCCGGTCGTAAAGTAAATATCTATCGTAACCCGTGTTGCTTTTAGTAGATAATTAATGATTTTGGAATTGTTTGTAATAATGTTATTGCATAATGAAAATAAACTAATTATAAACCATTCGATGGATGACTTTAAATAAAACAAAATGTTTTTAAACAAATGAAAAAGATTATTGGAATCTCAAACAAGATTTTTTCGTGTAGTTAATTAATTAAGTAAAGCAAAATCGTGTGAATTAATAAGTATTTTTTAATAAATTGAGCATATTTAAAAAATAGTATTTTTTATTTCTTAACTGTTTAAAATTACATTCTTTTTATAACTAAAAAATATGAAATCGATAATCTCAGATTCAAATAAAAAAAAAGAATATATACAATACATAATTTACAGATCTGGATAAACATTAAGTTCCTTATGAATCGATGAATTATCATAAAATATTGTGTTTTATTTGTCATGCTTCGAGCTATAATATTTTACATTATTAATTGTTGAACATCTCGCATACTTTGTCAACAATGCGTTTTCATTTACTTTCAGTGTACATAATTTCCTGAAACAAAATTTTAAAATATATTATTTGTATTGGAAATACAACGAGCTATCATTATACAACTTTATCAAAGCATACTTTAAATACGGAGAAATTTCCTCTAAAGTCCATTTATTTTTGGCTTTGAATAATTCAGTAAATCTATCTTCGACATTATCCGGCAAATTCATTTCAGGAAACGCCATCACTTCGTGTTTCATTTTTGACGAATTATATACAACAATTGCAACTCCATACAAATATTCTGGCTTTGGATTCATGTCTGTGAACAAATAGCAAATAAAATTGCATAATATGTATCATAAAATATCGTATGACTCAAATTTGAATATTTCAAACCAATTGTTACTTAATGGAATGCAATTCTTTTGGTGTAATAATTAACTGTAGTATTAAAACGAGTAATTTACATTCTGGTGTTCCCAACTTCCAAGCTTGCATAAAATGTTTATATTCACTAGCTGGACATGCAGTTAGCAAAACTCGAGCCAACAATTTGCAACATTTCTCTTCATTGTATCTAAAAAATGTAAAATGATCAAAGAAATTATGAATTTTAACAACATAATTTGTTTAGAAATAAATGTAATATTTTGCAATGCATACTTATAAAGCTGAACATCCGTATCTGTTTTTCCACTAGGATCTGTGTATTTGTGAAAAATAAGATCAAATACTGATGCGGGGATAAATTTATGAAGTTCGTCATATGTATATTCCTTATCAACTTCATCTGGTTTCCATGAATTTTCTTCGACAAAATCCAGCATTAATGTCAATGCACGAGCTTCGAATTCAAATGATACCATTCTATAATAACCTAGCAAAGTAAAATTTCATATTTAATCGATTTAAAAAATACTTTATATAAAAGTGGTCTTCAATTTACAACATCATAAACTTCAAGATATAGAAAATTGGTTATATGTCAAGTTGCAGGTTGTATTTTATTCGCTCAATATAATGTTGTGATAAAAAAAAACTCACCATCCATATTGGCTATCATGTAATATTCAAAAGCATTTTGTATTTCTTCATCACTTGCTTGTACTTCACTTATAATTCGATTCCAGTCGTACAAATCTTCTCTTTGTATTGTTTTTTCAAATTCTAAGCCCTTGAATGTTGACGCTTCTAAAATAGTCATTAATTTGGAGAGTCTTGGTGGACATTCATTTAACTGTAATAAACAAATTTAATTATTGTATAATTGAAAAATAATAATTGAAAAATTTGGAAAATCTTTTATTCTTTTAAGAAAATAAATCCGAATTATCATATTACCTCAAAATACTGATAAAAAATGCCTCTTATATTAGTATTCTCAACGACATGATCCGTCGTATTATTTGAATTATCAATATCTTTAGCAAATTTTAAATTTGGCATCAAAAGCATTGCATTGGATATATGTGCTGCTTTTACATTGTACGTTCGATCCTTGCTACAAAATACCAGTTGATCCTTTTTATCTCCTCGAAAAGAAATGCTGCAAATTTATTTTTACAAATTAATAATTAAAACAAATATAAATATTATTAAAAACTCATTATTATTATTATTATTATTATTATTTTAAAAACAATGAATAATAACTCACTTATCATCTTGCTCAATAATTTGCATTAAATCCTTATCTAATCCCATCAGTTTAATATTCGTGGCTTCCTTAAAGCACTCATCAAAATTCAAAATTTGCACAGTTTTTAATATATTTTTTTCGTCAATACTTGCACGTTTCAATAAGTTTAAGTCTAATTTATCCATGATTAAGCAATATTTCGCTTATTCTTTCAATAAATTCATCTAACATAAGTCGAAATAGTTTATAAATATATTAATACAAAATGTAATAACAAATAACTATTGTTTCTTTTTAATATTTGTCATTTACACAAACATTTCACCGCAAATGTACAGTGTGCAACATTAATGCCTGGACTCTAATTCTTGCAATTATAAACATTTGTATTTCTAAAGGTATCACTGTCCTTTATTTTCACATGCTATTAAAAAAGGATAGAGATACGGTGACAAGAGCAAATTTCAACATTTTAGAAAAGTGATCCAGGCATTAATGTTACACACTGTACACAATTCACCGGTACCTTTCCGTCATTCGTGACAATAAATTTAAATCCATCGATAAAAACAGTCAACTACTTTGTTTTCAGTCGATTCTTACGTCCCATGGCTAGTGTTAAGCTTCACGTTGAAAATTATCGACTTTCAATATACATACATATTACCAACAAAGGAAATCTCGATAAAAAAGGAGTGATCGAGATTCATCCCAGGGTAAAGTACGTATAAGTATTGACCCAAATCTTCCTTTATAAAATAAATTGTTATCGTCCAAGACGTAACACGATAAACGAAAAATCAAAAATTATTTATCAAAAAACTGTAATCAAACGTTATATAATGTAGAATATGATTATAAAATATAGAATTAAATATTTGTTTAAAAAAGCCGATTTTCACATCACATGATGAATAAAAAGATGATAATATAAACAACAACACTAAGTGCAGCGCCATCTACGATAAACTAAAAGCAGAATTTTAAATATTTCGTTTGTTGTAAAATCACATGGCGAAAGTGACAACGAAAGAGCGAATCGAATAAGTTTTGAATTCGATTGATTTGATTGCATTCATAAGTATGAGCCACATCATTGTCATTCGACCGTTCAAACCCGGCGACGAATTGCGGTGCCACGAAACTGTGCGAGACGGAGTTTGGTCATCGATGAACAGTACTTTCTTTGGTTTTGTTTGTAAAGAAATCACCTTTCAAGCAATGATTTTGTTAGCTGCAATAATGTTCATTTTTTTCGGCATGCCAATCACCTTTTGTATGCTGGTCATTCCAATTGTTATTGTATTCACTTACATTGCAACTTATGCCAGTTTTGTCACTGTGGCTATGTCTATCGAACATGAAATGAAAAATGTTACAAGGTACTTGCACATCACAATTTTATGCAAATTTATATTTTGCATAACATGATTCACATATAAATGCAAAGTGTATATTATTTCTGTAGAATAATTTGAAAGATTTTCATATAAATATTTATTTTATTCATTCGTTGACACATTTTTATATTATATGTTTTATTGATATTTATTTTGTACAAATTAATATATAGTTATGTATAAAAGAATAATTTTTGTTTTAATGTAATGATAATGTACTATCTGTAACTTTATTTGTATTCCAATTTTATATTTAGATAGAATATAATGTTGAACAATATTAATGTAAATTATTCATCATTTTTTATCGAATGTATATGTTAATGTATATAAACGTTACATATTTGTATGTTTTATATTAATTATTTTATATGTAAAAATCATTATTTCTATGTCTAAAAAATTGAAATTTTAATTAATAAAATTCTGCTACAAGAATTAACAAAAATATATGCAATTATTTTCTGTTTATAGACTTTATATGTCGAATGCATTTTCATGCTTTTGGGTCGCCGAAGCCTTAGAGCCTTATTTGACTGACAATGATCCCAAAGACACCCATTATATCATCATGACAGAGAAGCAATTTCAAGAAACAAATATCGACGTGTCGATGCACCGAAGAAAGATCGTCGGTACAATTGGACTGTCAAAAAGTTACAATTCCTCGACAGGTGCGTGGATCAAGCGATTATTTGTGAGACAAAATTATCGACGAAAAGGCATAGCATCGTCGCTGCTTAATACAGCGGTTTATTTTGCCATCGATCAAGGTTACAGCTCGGCAAGTACTGCTGCCTCGGAGCATCACGATGGCGGTCGAGAACTTTGTTTCAAAAAGGGTTTTGAACTTAAACAGATGTATAACAAAACCGTGCTTGGACCGTTGCTTACAATTCTTATGTACGAATTGGTTTATCAAATCAAACCTGGAGATGACAATTATGCATCGAATATCCGAGATTATAATGAATAACTGCCATAACAATTTATTATTTGTTTAATTGAATAAACAAAATATATGACTTATGTTTGCGCTAAGAAAAGAGTTTATACAATTTGGCACAATTGTATTATAATTTATTTTTTATATCAAAGTTGTATCAAATCTGTTTTCTTAGTGTACTTAGTTATACACTTATCTTAAGTAATGATTCTAATGAAACAGCTGTGATCCATATTTACAAATGTTAATTGTAATACTCGTGCCTTATAGGAATAAATAGAAGTTAATTTATACAAGTATGTATGGATGAGGAACAAATTGTAATGCAATTCAACTTTTATAAATAGTTAGGAAACATTACACATCTATCGAATTTGATCCTTACTCGTATACACCTGTAGGCTTATTGATGATGACATTCCAGTAATTAATTGTTTAATTTGACAGCTTAGTACAAATGTAGTGTTTGAAAACTTTGTTTAATAATGTACAACATTTTTTTATTTCGTTTAATAAAAAAACCTATTTATATCGCCATTGAATTCGAGTTCCTTAACAACTTTTTGGTTTATTTTCTACATTGGTATCAGTTTATAAAAATAATCTCAATAGTTTTTAACTTATTAAAGCCGCTTTATATCTCTTAAGTTCTTTTCCTTCCCAGTGTGTGTTTTTCAAATACGAGAAGTATCTGCAAAAGTATAAATCAACGTATTAAAATACACTACATTTTCAATTTCATTTTACTTAACTCTGATTTCATCCACTGAATTCAATTTCCATTTCTAAAATTGCAACTTTGAACTACTCAACTTGAAAACATTAACTTTCTTCAAAGACATACCTTAACTGAAATAGTTCAACAGTTTCCTTAATGATGAACTAGTAACAAATACATTAAATTTGTTATGTCTCATTGATTCATTTAAAAGATATGAACAATGTACCATGAATTTCTACGATGATTTCAGATTGACTTTTATTATACGATGAAGTTCGTTTCCATTCTATATTAATTACAGATTATATCTCTACTTACTTTTCTTTGACTTCTTCGAGAAGGGCTTTTTCCTTGTCGCTAATTCCTTTAATCGCACATTCCAAATTAATATTCAGTTCACGCATAGTTTGCATTCCCACTAAATTCGTTGATATATCAGCATTTTGCATTGCATACCATAGAGCTAATTTTGCCATTTCAACGTCATGATCCTACAATTTAATAACAAGTAAAATATATTCATTTTCATTCCAAATATGTGTATAATGAGATACATAATTTGTCATAACAAGAATATATTTACTTTACAACATTGCACAGCTTTTGTACATGCGTCTTTCACGGAATCATCTGCGGGGTGCCATTCCGGAGGACTTCGATTTGTTAACAGACCCATGCAAGGTGCAGAGGCACATATAATGCCGATATTTCTTTCCTAAATAAATTGTGCAAATTAATAGAAATATTTCATTATCGTTTATTGTTTATAATCAATCATATAATTTGTACCTTAAAAAATGGAATAAATTGAGTTAAAGTATCATCAATAATAGTGTTTCGGCAGTAAGATAATATACATGATATGTCGATATTACTTCTTTCGATACATTCTTGCAACACCGACACCGGGTAACCTGTAATGCCAATAAATCTGGCTCTTCCTTCAACCACCTGCCTTGAACATTCCGGCAGTGTGTGAGATATTATGATATCCAAAGATGGTGCAAATTCTATATCATGTACCTAAACATACAAAACTGGAATATTACAATTTATCACAATTACAACTTAGCATACTTCTGTATTATAATCAATTTTCATTAATTAAATATGAAGTATACAGTTTACCTGAATAATGTCCACATAATCCAATTGCAATCGTGCTAAACTTTGTTTGATTGAATTTCGAGTTTTTTCCACCGAAAAGTCGAACATATTTTTGTAATCTAACTCATATCTGCCGACTTTTGTCCCAATATAATAAGCTTCTCGTGGAACCTCTTTCAAAGCCTAATTTATTTTCTAGTTATTCTCATAATTATATCAATTGACAAAATAAAGTGAAAATTAAATAAAAGTGAAATTTAGATACTTTGCCCAAAATTTCTTCTGCTCGTCCTTGTCCATACCAATAAGCAGTATCAATGTAATTGATTCCTTTTCGAATAGCTTCCCTTATCATCTGTATAGCCTCTTCTTCATCGAACGAGCTATAAATCATTGTATTTGCAAAATAATATTTTCTATATAAAAAATTTTTTTAATATTTTTCATTAACGAAAGAGTGCATTTTGTCGTGCTAAAAACTGTAGTTTTTTACAATTATTTTTAACAAATTTCAGGGCGTGAGTTCACGCCCTGTGAGCATGCAAATTTTTAAGTATTTTAATATTTAATTATTATAAATGAGACATTATAAGTTATAACATTTCATGTTTACCCATAGTGAACACCTAATGGACCACTTCCCAAAGACAATTTACTGACAATTAGCCCAGTTTTTCCCAAAGTTCGATATTCCATTGCCTGAACGGCTCCCAAATCGTGAAATCCTTCAACATAAGTCGGTGGTAATGGTGCCCTGATTAATGAAAAAAATATTTTATATTATTATTTATTTTAAATTTATAATTTAAATGTTAAAAAATGTGATGAAAATGTGTCATGTCAGAATAGTTTCATTATCGATTTCTATTGTTAATTGTGATGTTTAATCTAATAATAAGGTGACTATAAGTAATCAATAAATTCTTTTAGTTGTATTCGGGTTCATTAGAAGTATATATTTTAAACATTTAAGTGTTTAGCTTATTGATCCTGACCATTATAAATTTAAATGATTAATTTCAATGATATAATATTTAAAAATAATAATGTATATAATAAGATGAATCGAAATATAAAAAATTAATTTGTTTCATAACTTGTAACTTACATTTTGCAAATAATAACTTTCCAATGATTTATAATATTTCACGCAAACTGAATCGACACACAATTTGCGCGAATTATCACCGACTTTCAAACACTGATAAAGTGCCTAAATCAAACAGAGATAATTTTGATACAGAAGATTGTTTGTTAGTTTTATGCGACGTTTCACACATTATATTATATATATTCGTTTTCAAGGCTTTTTGTTTGTATTTTTCACATGTGATGCTGAGGCGGATATTACGTCAATCTTAAAGTACCGGAACAAGAACTTAGGATTTAAAATGATAAATTAAAAAATATTTTTAAATTATTCTACAAGAAACTACAATAAAAATGAGTAAAGTGAAATTTAAGAACTTTATATATTTAAATTTAATGATAAAATAGAAAGTATTGAAATTTAATTAGGAACTATTTTCGTAATTTATGATTTTTAGAATTAATATTAATAAAGAGAATTATTGATTTAATATTAAGTATATGTTAATTGTAATTATGTTAGAGTAAGAAATGAGAAAATTCAAAGATAAAAATGTGCAAATTTTGTTTGATTTTAGAAAATATGAAATTGAAGAATATTTGAGTCTTTGAAAAGTGAATTTAAAAGTAGAGCGCGGGAAGTAACGCTCTGTGCCACCTATGTTTAATCCGATAATATTTGTCGGTGAAATGATATCTCTGTTTCAGTCGAGCGCGAAGAGAGAAAGAAAACAGAAGTTGGAGCACGATAAAACGCGTGACAAATACGTCAAGTGGATGGATGCTTGTTCCCATCTGGCCTGTGCTTGTTGTTTTCACTTAATAAACAAGACTAAGTTGTAAATTGAGAGATGACTTGATGTCAGCGAAAAACACAAGTGTTACGTCGCTCCTCTCAGACGATGAGCGTAAATGTAACAATTTCACGCGAGTTATTATTATAGTCAACAACGGCGGTACTAGTTAGTCCAGCAAATCAGAAGAAACAACAACAAGAAATTTCATATCTCAAGTACAATTGAGTGTACGAAAAATGGCATTAAAGGATGACGAAAATACTTGGTTAGTCTTATTTGTTGTCAATATTTCAAAGCAAGTGTTAAAGAACAATTGCTTGATTGTCGTTCAAGTTTTCTGTTGAAAAATCAAATTCCTGGAATGTTATTTACATTCTGATAAGCTGTATTTTTTGTGTCATTTCACATTTATTTTCCATCAATGCAATTCATTAAAATAATTTTTTTTATCATTTCTTGTTTTAATTACTATACTTTAATTAATATTACATTTTAATATACAAATAATTTGCAAGTTTATAGTTTGACATTTAGTTAAATATTGATTATACTTTAATCATAAATTAATATATATATATATAATGAAATATGTAATTATAATGAAAAATATAAATTTGTATAGGATGCTGGAATTGGAAGCTGCACTTTTGGAAGCCGAAGCGCCAACTGCATCCGACATATACGCCATATGCAAAGGACGTCAAATTCCTGCATCTTTAAGGCCTGAAGCCTGGCAAGCTTGCTTGGACGTAACCGACAGAGGCAATCAGTTAATTCATTTCAACGAAGTCTTTGATCTTCCTGAACAAAATGTCATTAGAGAAGATTGCCGTCAATTTGTTGGTAATTTATTACAATATTTTAAATTATTCTTTTTCCTTTGCTAATAAATCTAAATATTAAAGACATTATTATATTATTTGAATGTTTGTTTTGTTTACAGCAAAATTGGGCAACGATGATGATGATAAAGTTTCCGTAATGTCAGACTTAGAATCTATTTTGACGTTTTATTGTAAAAATAGGAGAAAACAGTACGAAAAAGGCAATGGATGGGTCGAGCTGTTAGGACCATTGATAGCCTTGAAATTGCCACGAGCTGAAACTTATAACTTATTCGAAGCCATACGAGATATTTACATTCCAAGGTTTATTTCAATCAAATCAAAATTGAATGTGGCAAAATGAATCTATTATTTATTTAAAATGAGAGAATTTTTGGTTTTTCGTGAATATATAAACGTTTTTCAAATTAAGAAAATACAATAAAAATAATTTTTTATAAGTATTTTAATAAAAAAATAATAAAGATTATATTTATGATGATTTTCATTTTCAGAGGTGATGCTTATAGTTCAGTGTTGAGGTTGCTGTTGTTATATCATGATCCTGAGTTATGCTCATTTCTCGATACAAAGCGAGCATTTACAGATCAGTATACGAAACTATGGATAAACACATTATTTGCCGGTGTCTGTTCACTGCCGGCAGTTTCGGCGATGTGGGATTTGTATTTTATGCAAGCTGATCCATTTTTTATGATGTTCCTTTCACTAATCATGCTTATTAATTCACGGTAAATCTTTGTTTAAAAACAAATATCAATCAATCGATTAATCAATAAATATTTCTTCATGACAATTAAATTTTATATACTTATTACAGAGATCAAATTTTAAATATGAAAGACGAGGAAAAAGAGCGCGTTGTTGAATCGTTGAGTGCATTGCCATGTGCATTAGAAGCCGATGACGTCACAGACTTTTGTTCACTCGCGCAGTATTACGAAATGAAAACACCCTCGTCATTTAAGCAAGAATTGTATTCGGTGATGTTTGGCGAAGGTGAGGATGACACGTCCATCACTCATGCCTTGTGTTTGCAGATATCGGCACAAGAACTTGTTGAAAATTCATTTCAAATGCCAGTGACGTCAAGCACACAAGTCGAGCCCTTTCGGTTTTTCTTGGTCGACTGTCGACCTGCCGAACAGTACAATGCTGGCCATTTACCAACTGCATTTCATTTAGACTGCAATTTGGTAATTGAATTATTCATTTTTATTTGTTAATCAATCTTTTTAATTAATCTTTGTATACATTTTTGTTCTTTAATATTATAGATGCTTCAAGAACCTCGAGCTTTTGAAACAGCAGTTCAAGGTTTATTGCAAGCACAACGATTAGCATTGAAAGTTGGCTCCCAAGCTGGTGGAGAACACTTATGTTTTCTGGGAAGCGGAAGACAAGAAGAAGATCGATATACACATATGGTTGTAGCGTCCTTTTTACAAAAACACACAGCGTATGTTAGTATGGTGAATTCGGGATACAAAGGTATTACCCATAAAAGCAGACTTTTAATATAAAAAGCCATAATATCAACCAGTTTTAAGTTATTGAATAATTGATATAAAACATTACATTTTAGCGATACATGAATATTTTGGCGACGAAATAGTAACGAATTTGATCGATCACAATTCGCAGCACTGTTTGGTGTGCAACGATAATTTGTCGAATTCACAATCAGCCGAAACAAGTCCTATTAAAGTGAAAAGCAATAATTCCGATATTTTTGGCAAAATTGGTTTGGCGATGAAGCTGAAAAGTCAAGAAGTCAAAGGCAAATTGTTTGATTATATTGTTAATCCAACGGCAAACGCTAATCAGAATGGCGAGAAGAAGAGTGCGAAAGATTTGGAGCATAAAAAAATGCAAAGATCGGGTCCGGTGTTTAGTATTGACGACGATCATGACGGTAAGGCAACATGAATTTAAAACATTTATGATTATTAATAAATGATATCGTAAAATAATACAATTGTTTTATAATATGATTTATGATTTTATGATAAAAAACTTACATTTTTACTTATATTTCAGATATGACGGTAACAAATCATGCAAGCGAAGAACCAGTCGAAGTTGTTTCGATACAGCAATGTCTAAAAGATCCAAATTTATTGCATGCTTTCGAGTGCAAGGAAGTTAAAGTCAACGGACACATGTACGATAGGTAAATGATGTAGCATAAAACGATTTCATTAAAATGTCTATGACTAACATATTGGTTAAATTAATGTTTATCGAGTGTCCTCGTTATAAATTATAAAACTTATCGCAATATTACTTGGTTATTATGACTCATAATTAAAATGATATTAAGTGATAATGTTTATTTAACTGTAGATAATGATAAGATTATATTAGAATTAGAATTATTTGTTTAATATGTATTAGTGTATATATGTATAACTTGTTATCGTACATTTTTCAGTCGACTTTTGGTTACCGATAGTCATCTCATTGTTCTGCGAGAAATTGCTGGCGAAAAGGGTGCAGCTCACGTTATTGTGAAACGTCCTTTATCGAGTATAGTTGTGATAACTTCACGAAAAAAGCAACCCAACCTGATTACGTTCAAATATGGCACTACTAAAGATACAAACGAAACGGTCATTTCGGACATGGACAGGTTTTTAATTCCAGACGCAACCGAAGCAACCAAATTAATATCAAAACAAATATTAGAACAAGGAAAGTCGTCAGAGTAAAAAACAGAACCTTTCAAAGATATACTACTTTAACCCTTTTGTTACCAGCCGTTCATTGTAATATAATTTTTCAGATGATAGTGTTATAAATGATCATAATAATGCTAAAATAGTTGGAAAATTATTTTCAATACACGTTTTTGAAAATTAATTTATTTACATGAAAAATAAAGGTATCGAAAGGGTTAACGATGAAATAATAAGTACGAAAGATATGGCTGTTAAATACACCTTCATGATTACAATGTCTGAATATATAATTATATATTATACCTTGTTTTTTATATATTATTAATAATATATAAATTGTTTTTTTTCTTTAAAAACAGACCTTTATATCAGTTGAGTTCAGTTTTTAATATAGTCTTTTTTTAAAGCTTTATTGTTTTAAATATTTATGTAAGATTTATAGCTCGAACTGTACTTTCTTAAAAATATATAAAATAATGATAATTCAGTATGTGCTTTATAAGAAGATCATAAAAATATACAAAATCATGTAATATGAAATATATTATTACTTTGTTGCCATTGTTTTGTTATCTTGTATATTTTCATAAACAATTGGAGAAAAATTTTGTTAATTCAATTTATTATTAATCATAGATACAAATTTGTATATTGAAATGAGATACATAATAAAAATAAAACTATTTAAACATTTTAATCAATTATTGTATTTCTTTAAATTATTAAAACAAGTAGCAAGTGGAATTTCACTTATGCTGAGTGTTATTTTATTTTTAATCTTCAATTCACAAAGAACACAAATTTAGATTATTTATTACTTCAATATTTGTAATGACATGATATGCAAAATTAAGTGTATCATATTACACTCATTAAGAAACTATATAAGAACAGTTTATATGCAATAATGTAGTTTTTTGCTTAAGTAATCAAGTTAAAAAAATTGCATTTAAATCTTATAATAGGAGTATAACATTTAATGTTCAACATTTAATTATTGTGGAAATGATAAGATAAAGTACAGTAAATTAAATTATCGATTTTGCAGAATCAAAAAAATTCTGTAAGTAATAAAATAAATATATTTTTATATCAAGATATCGAGTGAATGATGCCTTGATTTTATTAGATATTATTCCAGACCCGAAAAAATGAGAATTAAATTGAATCTAAAAATATATGTTTTTAATTTTTTATAAGTATAATTGCATTATTCATTTTTTCTTTCATATATTATTACAAATATTTATCTATTTTTATCTTATAAATAAATGCTTATGTCATGTGAATAATATTTATGGGGAAAAATAATTAAATCTTTTTTTTTTATAAATATCTTAGATTTTGATATGATTGAGTTTTTAATATTCTTTGACATATGAAAGATAAAAAAAAGAGATAAAAAAACAATAAGAATCAAGGGATGTGAAGCCAGTTGCTGAATTCGCCCTCTTGACAGCAAAATATAACCTATAAAAATGTACATCAACTAGTAGGGGATCTGATAATGGTCCAATAGTAAAAGTCAAATTGTATATAAGTTTGACTTCAGAACTAGTCAAAAAGTATACGCCAGTATTTCAAATCAAAGAACAAAATATAAGTCAAATATAAAAACCAAAGACTTTTTTTAATTGTGTTAATTTCAAAAATTATTAAAACAAAGGTAGGTAACTATTTGATTTTATTTATTATTATTATATATTTAGTATTATTTCAGTTGACACAAATATTTAATCGAATTCAAAATTCAGTTTTTTGTTACTTTTGAATTGAATCTAAACAGATGAAGATTATATAATAAAACAATTATTATTAAAAATAATCATATTCAACACTGTCATTTAATTCAATAATTTGTTAGTCATTAACTTTATCTTAATATTGTGTGAAACTATTTAACGATTTTAAAGCAAGAAAAATGTTATCAGCATTATTATCATTTGTTCCATTTTCATAAAAATATTTGATTTCTATTTGACATTTCAGTACGGAAACAATTGTGTTTAAGATTATAAATAAATCGAGTGGACTGTAATTTGAAATTAAAGAATGTAAGTTTGTAGTAACAAAAGCAATTCAATAACTTAAATGAAACCAGTTTTATAAACATAAGTAAATGTTATTTCAGAGTACGAATTACGAGAATTACAATGCAAAAAGACGAAATTCACTCAATGCAAACACAGTGCTCATTTGATAATATTCACGGTGATAATTTGATTGCAAGGAGGTGTTGTGTATCACAATGTTATTAATCGTCAACTTCTCAAAAAATACAGTCACATTTTAAGATGGGAAGCATAAATTGGAAAGACATTTTTCCAAATAAAAAAACTGTCATCATTTTTATTTTGTATGTCACGCTTTTCATCAATCAAGGTAAATATATACATAATTCATCCTATGTACATATAGAACTTTGGATGACTTATTTTTTATATATGGTTGTTATATTTTGTTTTTATATTTATATTTTGAAAATATAACAAATAAATATGATAATACAAATATAGGAATATAATATATTTTTTTATTTTCTTTTGCAATTCATTATAATACCGCAACAAATTTGAATAGAAAACAATCATTAAGTTATTTAACTTCTTTCGGTTGTACTCTTTATCTTATCAATCACTTTTTGTACAGAATCCTATGACTGTGACATTTTTGTTATCATAAGATAGTATTGTTGTTGCTTTTGTACGAATTGATAAAAGGAGTTTAAAAATAAATATTTATGTTAAATAGTATTAAGATGTTTGACTTACTTCAGTTTCCGAAATACAAAAAATTGAGTTTAAATCATTATATAAATTAAAAAAAAAACATATTTTGTTATGTATTTAATTTTGTTCTAATAACTAAATGAAATTAATTTAATTAATAAAAACAAATTAATTCTATTATGAAATATTGAATATATGAATTGCAAACATGCACACACACTGCATAACATATATATTATTTTTCTAGGTATTCTTGTAAAATGGTCACAACATGATGGAGAATACCATTACAACACAGTTATCGTAGTATTAATGACCGAAGTTTTCAAGCTGTTTTCTTGCTTGATTTTGTATTTTCGCGAGTAAGTCTTCAATCATAAAATATAAATGTGATTAAATTGTCTTAAAAGAAAAATATACAAAAATTAACATACCTAATTGATTTGTTATGATTTTATGTTTTAGAAATTCAACAGCTCAACTTTTTCATGACATTAAAAAATATAGAAGAGGTAAATTAACTGATCAATTTTTACTTTTCTTTAATTACTTAAACACTTACTATATTATCTATAATTAATCTATATTTTAACGTTTTAGTGCTTCTACTTTACATGGTGCCATCTTTCTTATACTGTCTTTATAACAATTTGGCATTTGTCAATTTAGCTGCTTTTGATCCTACAACTTATTTTCTGCTGTTACAACTAAGAGTGGTTGTCACTGGTGTTATATTTCAAGTAAATTCTAATAATTCTTTTACTACACTTACTAATTATATCTTTTCTTGTACTAAAAAAAGTCTCCAACTTTAAGCTTGGAGCTCTAACTTTAGCTAACTAAAGTTTTACTTTATAAATTATCTCAAAATAATTAGCTCATAGATTATTAAATTAATGTTTCTTTTACAGGTAATTTTTAATAAACAATTGTCTTGTAAACAATGGCTCTCGTTATTGCTATTGACGTTCGGTTGTATGATGAAACACATTAATTTAAACTTTGAAAATGAAGTTACCGTGACGTCACATATAAATTTTAACTTGATTTTAATTTTAATTCAGGTAAAAAAATGTCATTTTATATAAATATAAACTATAACAAATAAAAAATAATAATAATTCATCATTTTATTTTTTACAGACAATTTGTTCATGTCTAGCTGGAGTCTATAACGAATACCTTTTAAAAGGAGAAGGAGCGGAAATAAACATTTTCGTTCAAAATGTGTTCATGTATACAGATAGCATAGTGTGTAATCTTGCTGTTTTAACTGTACAGGGTGAATTGATATCCGCATTTAAAAACACAGAAGCTAGTATATTTATGAATATTAAAGTACTGATGATCATATTTAATAATGCCGCGGTTGGAATAATTACGAGCTTCTTCCTCAAAAATTTGAATTCCATTGTAAAAACTTTTGCCAGTGCTTTGGAGCTGGTGTTTACGGCGATATTTTGTTGGATTTTATTCAGTATTCCGATTCATTTGAACACGGCAATTGCCATAATTATTGTCATCTACGCGGTTATATTGTACTCACAAAATCCAGTACAAAACGTCGTACAAAAATTAAACGAAAATGATTTTGAAAAGAAAATTGAAAATCTGTGAATTACTATACTTTTAATATCACGCAATATAATTTTTGTAGTTTATTCGTTTGTTGTATATTTTATATAATATATTTACAGAAAGAGGTAATATATATAAAAAGAAATTTGTAGAGTTGATGTAAATTCAGAAATACTTTTGATACTTTTTGTAAGTAAAAGCAATTGTTTAAGTTGATTTAAGGTATTAAATATGTTATAGAAATATTATCAAAAATTGAATAATGTATGTACATATTAGTGAGAATATAACTATTTAAATATAAATAATAGACTTGCCAAATATATATGTGTAAATAGCAACATTTTGTAAACGACTGTAATATATTTAACAAATATTGTAATGAAACGATGTAAAAATATCGAGAAATCATTAAACATAATTTGCTCAAGGAAATGTGTAAATTTTCATTTGAAGAAAATAATAAACTTATATGTTATTTTTGTATAAAATTTATTGTAGTATTTCGGTATAAAATCTGTCATAGATAACTATTAAATATCAACATTTAAATGAGCTCTTAAATTTTTTAACAGATCTTTCCGCTGGCCTTATACATATATCTTTTCCTTCAACATTCAATATTATGTCTTTCAGGTGTATTGAAAATACACATTGTTCTTTTGGAATAGCTAAAATAAAAAGTATCGTTTGAATTAAATTCATCATCATAAATATTAATTTATATTTTAAATAAATAATCAATACACTTACATCGGATTTTATTATTTTCACTGATTATTCGAAAAATATTTTTTGTTTCAACAATAACAATCCCACGAATGCCAACTAACGATGGACAAATTGATTCCGAAACTGATATCATTGCACCATGATAATCGGCTCTCATTATATGCTGAGTAAAATTCTCATAGTTTGAATCATTTACTTTCATCTTATCTTTTAATTGGGAAAATCGATTTATTCCTAATAACTCCTTCATATATCCCAACCATAACTTGTTCAGTGGTAGTATATCGTTGTATTTCAATTTTTGAGTTGATAATAAATTATTTAAACTAAGGAGAATCGATTTTCTCGTTGAATATATTGATAAAGGCTTTATTCTGTTTTTCTTTGGATTTTTACTTTTATGTTTTAGTAATAAAAATGACTGTAATATATAAACATAAAAATTAATGAAATATATCATTCTATTAGAAATGATATAATTTTTTTAATTTGTATTATTTTACCTTTCTTAATTCTTCCGGTATTTTACTAACATCTGTTTGAGGAAGTCTTTTCTCTAAAAATTCTTTGATATAAATTTCTCGTTCCTCGGTTGTTGAAACAACTTTAATTATATCATTGGGTAAAGACTGATAAACGTTTCCTAAAATAATACCAAATAATTTTATAGTATGTTTAATCAACAAATTACATTGAATATATTTAACCTTCATTTTTCATTACATCAATTCTAATCACTTACGTTCTTTGGGCATTTTATAGATTGTTTAATATCCAATAATTATCACATTTAATAAATTAAAAAAACATTTGCTTTTTTTAAATTTTAAAGTAATAATTTCTATTCCATTTTATATCAATATCAAATGCAGTCACATAGTAAAATTTCAAGAGATTAAAGACAATAACATTAAGATAGTATCACAGTTCACATTTGTCTTGGCGACTAACATTAGAAGGTATGAACTAAGCATAAGGATAAAAGAATAGCAAAGTGTTGCTACTCATTTTTCATAATGTCTACTGATTATTTGCATAATATCTAAATGTAAGTCTAATAATCATAATATATAATTTTATTATTTTTCAACAATGCATCTAGACTAAACATTAAAATGACAAGAACAATATTTTATGCTAATAAAGGACAGACTCATGTGGTATAAATTGTCTGTCTTTATTAATGGCGCATTCGGTATCCAACAATCACTTGTATTAATAAAGGACAGACAATTCAAATCACATAAGTCTGTCCTTTATTATACAAGTGATTGTTGGATACCGAATGCGCCATAATACTTTTACAGTTTTTTTGAACAGTTCAAGTCGAATATCGAAAATCTCTGCACATCCCTAATTTATCGATTAATCGACGCGGTCGTTTCGAGGTCAACATTGGTCAACATCGATAAGGCAACTCGATCTCGAACGAACAACAGTTGACGATCGCTGTAACTGGCCCATTGGGACATTGGGTCAATATAACAAATTGTAGACTTCCGTTCGGAACTTCAATTGAATAATGAGAAAGAGTAAAGTGCGTTTCTATTTTCTTCAAAGTTTATTTCTCTAATTAGAATGTCAGAAAATTTAGATACATTAGGTTGGTTGTCAAAAAGAAGTCTACTATAATCTCTGATTACGGATGTCTCTCCAGCTAATTTATCGTATGCTTTATTTATGAGTTCATCATTTTCCAAATTACAATGTTTAGAAAAATTAGTGTTATTTATTTTATTTTTGAAATTATTAATAGTTTTAAAACAAATGGAAGGATTCATGCCAGGATTCACCGTACTACAAAAAAACCTAAATTATTCAGATCTTTTTGCTTTAATTTTTTTGTTATTAACCCTAGAACTGCAGACTGGGGTAGATTTCTACCCCAGTGATAGTTGGGGTAATATCATTTTTCACCATTTTTACTTTTTTTTTCATTAACTCCTTCGTATATAATTTTATAACAAAAAAAAATCTCAATTTTTTAATATTT
>JABFPJ010000426.1:0-13837 GCA_022817425.1 Gryon sp. ZL-2020 | reverse complement strand
AAAAAAAAAAAACAAAAAAAAAAAAAAAAAACAGGAGCCTTTTTCATTGAAAAATGGCGGAGTAATCGTAGTTTAAACTTTGGGGTATATTTCTGCCCCAGTCTGCAGTTAGAGGTAAAAAAAATAAGTCTGCAGTTCTAGGGTTAATTACTTTAGTCGAGTAAAATTTATTTTGATTGAAAATAGTAGGATTAGATTTGTATATTTCAAAATGTTCCCTATCTTCGTCAACCAATTTTTGGCATTCGTAATCCCACCAGTAACTATTTTTTTTTCTAAAAAGCTTTGTGTTTTCTACTAATTTAGCGCCGGCTGCAATTGCAAATTCTCTAATATTTTCCATAAGCCTTTGTTGTAACGTTTTCGGATTGACTTCAGACATATTACGCAATGTTCGAATTAACTCGGATATGTTCGGGAAAGTTTGAATTGACTCCAGCTATATGATATAATGTAAAATATTATATTATAATGATAATTAAAATTTTGTTAATTGCAAATAATACCTTTTACAAGCATTAAATGAATTAGGACCTTTTTCGACATTAAATTGAAATAATACATTTTACAAGCATGATTTGAAATAAGTCTTTTTTCGACAATAATTTGAAATACAACTTTTTCGACCACTGTTAGAAATACGTCCTTTTCCAAAGTAAAATTGAAATACGACCTTTTACAATGATTATTTGAGATAATACCTTTTTCGTAACGGGTGTCGATATTTTTATTGATTATAAGATTAATTTCAATATATTTTTCACTTTATAAACGTCCCAGTTTGTGATATGTTAACCACCTATTTGCATTACTTTAATTCAACGAAAATTTTTTAATTAATGTTTAAAATAAACTAAAATGAAAGTTGACAATACAATAAACGAAAATGTAAACTGTAATATATAATTTGTTCGTTTCGATTCCATAATATTTATATGGAATTATTTACAAAAATTATGACAAATTGGGTCTATAACACAAACTGGGACATTTACCTTAAATAATATAATGCAATATATTTGTTATCATCAATATTGATTAATTTCCAAATAAATGAAGAAAAAAAGTCTCCGAAAAATATAAGTCACAATCAAAGTTTTGCATGGCATTTTCGGAAATTAACGCTATTTTTTATTAATAATAAAAAATAAAATCCATTTTTGTAAGTTGAATTGTCTGTCCTTGTTTAATATAAAAACCGCGGCTACCATGAACAACTAATTTCAACAGCCAATGACGTAATTTCTTTAGAACAAGAAACGCCAGAATGACATACAGGTTAGGTCGAAGTGAAGTCGAAGTGAAGACGAAGCGAAGTCGAAGTGAAGTCGAAGCGAAGCAAAATATCGGAAATTCGGAATCCCAATACAGCCGCCACATAACCAAAAAAAAAAAAAAAGAAATAACAAATTGTACAGTAATTTTGAATATGGCGTATCGTGGGGTAAAGGGCTCTGATCCGTTTGTTTCGAAAACATCCCGAAATGAGCGATTTGCGCAAATGTCAAAGCAAGAACAAATCATCCAGCAAAAAAAGCTGGAGATTCAAGCGAAAATGGAAGAAAGGGCGAAACAAGCGGTCGAAAGTGTTAAAAAGTCAGCATCCACAAGCTCATCATCGCCCGCCGTCAACAAAGTGAACAATAGTTTGAAGTGAGTTCACAATAGGTTTCACTTAACGTCATGTTTGTTAATTGTCTTGCAGCTTTTTTGCTTTATTATTCTCGTCTGACGACGAACAAACAATTACAACTCAATTGAGTTTAAAAAACGAAATCGTTCGTTTGCATTATTCCATCACATTGGTTAGATTTTTTATTCGACATTTGTTGATTACGAGAATAAAAATTCACAAAGACTACATTTTTCACTATAATAACTTGTTTGGTTTAAATACATTCATCTGTCAATTGTGCAAAAAGAAAGTTTATCGATCAGATACTTCGTGATCAGTCTTGATGTTTTGATGAGGTAATTGAATTGAAAATATTAATGAAAAAATAAGTAATGCAATAATGTCAAAATTTAGTCAAATACTGTATGATAAGGAAAAACTTGTTTGAAGAAATTGCAAATATTGTTTGCATTTTAGTTGCTTTTTTTCTTTAAATGTTAATATGTAAATTATAATAATTTAGCGTAAAATTTTGTTATTAATAATGGTTAGAATGTATACTTTTGATGAATGCAATTGGATTTTAGACTAAATTGTGTAAATAATAAGCTTTTTAAAGGCTAATTAATATTATAATAAGATAAAGGTATTTAACATTGATTAATACGATTAGCGGAACAAAGGTCGATTCTATTAAAGTTTTACTTATAATTACTGATAATAATGTTATAAATATTAATAATTTTTTTGCTAATTTTATGATAATTTTTATAACAAATAAAAGTTATAAAGTCAAATTTTATTATTAGGAAAATTATGCAAAATAACAAATTAATTTATCAATTTTTTTTATTATTCTTATCATTATTTAAATGTATAAATATGTTTAATCAGTCAAAATATTTTCTTTTTAACACAAATAAATAAATAAACATATGTATTTTTAAAAGTAGAAACATAATAAATATAAATTAGCTAATGAATCAACAAGGTCTGCATATTTTTAAGTTTGAAATGCTTTAAATATACATTCAATTTTTCAAAAGTCTGATTATGTTGCAACATTACTTTTATTTGATTAATATTAATTTATAAAATGTTGCAAACGCATACTTTGTACTTTATTTTGTAAACAAAACATGTGTACATTATTATATTTTTAATGTAATAACATTTAATTTACATAATTAACAATTAATAATTATAGTTATAACACAGTTTATTAATTATGACTTGAAGAAATAGTGTATTCGTTAATTAAAGCCGCGCTATCAAGCACACGAAAATGACATCAATTTTATACAATGTCAGAGCAAAAATTTGAACGTCATCCAAATATTCATGCAAAATAAAAAGAGCCCCAAATTTATAGCCACCTTCAAATATAATTGTACCGCTGATTTGTCGTCCTTCCGCCGTCAACATTCATTACCTCTTAAAGGTCATTATTCATGATTCATTAACATTAGCTAGTATCATCAATGTCGTATTTACTCTGAACACAAGAAAAAAAAGGATATAACAAAGTAGAAAAGAGAATGAAAGAGCAGAAAAGAAAAAAGCATGACATTAAGATGCCAATCAATTGATTCAATTCATTCAGGTCAATAGAGGTTCAAGAATCTAATCTCGTTATTTATAGGAAGGAGGACGAGAAGCCAACTACGTCTCCGATGGTGAATTTGTTTGCCAACGACGGCAGCTTTCTCGATCAGTTCAAAAAGATTGCCAGCAACAAGAGTTGCGTGAAATCGCAAGATTCCTCGCAGATGAAGACCGACGAGAAGAAAGACGATCGTGGTTATGACAACAGCGGCAGAGAACGCGATCGTCGATGGTACAATGACAATAAGTCGCGCGACTATGAAAATCGACGAGATCGTCGTAGAAATGATTCACGTTGGAGTAACAAGAGTTCCGAGCGACGTCACAGTTCATCGTCAAGTCCATCGCCAACTCGCAACTATGCGAATTCACCGCCAAGTGATATGTCTCGCGGTGGACACAATTATCATCAGTCCAATGGTCCTCGTCAAACTTACAATCAGCAGGCATTTTCGTCGCAAAACAATCCCACATCAAATATTCCGCCACTCATGTCCCAGCCCATCATGCAGCTGACTAATGTACCGCCACCCAACATACGTCCAATGACGTCCAATGTCCCTCCTCCAAATATGCAACGTCTATCAAACAATGCTAAATCCTTAAACAACAGTTATCCAAGTCTGGACAATGGTCCGCGCATGTCTGTGCCGCCACCTCATATCATCCGACAACCACCACCACAGGTTCAAAGCATGCCACCAAATACCAACGTCCCTCCACCCAACATGCAAATCAATCCGTTGCCGCCAAATATGCAAAATACCGGTGGTGCTCAGCAGCATATCATTGCACCTCCGCCGCAGCCTTGCAGTATGCCGTTGCCGCCGCCACCGACGAACCTTCCCCCGCCAAATATGATGCCGCCGATGAATCAAATGCCCCCGAATATGATGTCCATGGCAGCGCCACCACCGCAGACCATTGTCGTCACGGTGGCAAGTGTGCCGAACATACCGCCACCTAATGTTATACCATCAATGATTATCGCGGGACCACCGCCTGTGCACACGGTCTCGTCAACTATCAGCACGGTGCCACCACCGAATTTAAATGTCCCGCCGCCCAATGTTCCTCCGCCGTCGATCATCCAAAATGCTCCGCCACCCTCCACACACCTTTTGCCCACGACTTATCCGCTTCCTAGTCAGGTGCCGCTGAATGTTGCACCACCTAATGTACATATTCCACCGCCCGTGCAACCGCCTGCGGGATTTCAGGCTGGCGATCATATTGGTAAAGGTTAGTTCATTTACCAATAAAAGTGTGCTCAGCATCGAACACATTTTATTTCAACTTTAATGAATAATGGAAGAGATTTCGATACAAGTTGTAGACATTATTATCGTAACGTATTACAAGGACTTTTTTATGCTCAAAATAGTATTCATAAATTAAATAATTGGCAAATATTTATCTGTAAACTAACTTTGTTGAACAAGTAATATTGTTAATTGTAAGTGAATATGATAAGCACAATCTATGAGTGTCTTTACAGAAGCTGAAGAATTGGCGAAGATTGTGGCTGAATGTGGAGATGAGATTGAACAGGAAGCGCGTGAAAAAAATGCTCAAGATCCAAAACTATGGTAATTAATTCTGCACTTTGAATAGATTTTTCTTATATAACTTTATTTATAGGCATATTTGGAGAATTTAAACGAGTATTTTTAAATCTAATCAATTTTCAAGGATAAAATGAATTTAAATTAAATTTATCTATATGTATTAGCACATTTAGAAATAAAATTTCAGTATTTATTTAAATAATAATTTGAAAATATAAAATAATATAATACATAGATTCTTGAAAACGTATTATCTTATATGAATGATGCAATATATCAATGGATTATATATTTTCTTCTTATATAAAAATAATGCATAAAATGTTTTTTTTGTCAAACTGATATTAAGTTATCATATGTATAAATTCATTATATTTACTTTTAAATTTAATTGCAAAGGTAGAGATAAATAAATACTGTTAATGATATAAATGTTTCAATGGTTGTCAAAAGTTGATATACTTTGTCAGCCGATAGTCTTAATTAGGTAATACATCTTACTAGACAGCGTTTTAAGTATTATTTTAATCAAGGTTTCTGCACCAAAAGCAAAGTGCAGCTTACCTGCAATACAGGGGATTGGTGGCCAAATTTCGGGCTGAAAAAGCTAGCAAGGATAATAAGGGAAGCAGTGGCGCAGAACCCTATTGCCCTGAAGATGCTTTAAGTGACAATGAAGATAACGAAAAGTCGAAGAATATACAAAATGGTATAATTTATCTTTAATAAATTGTATATATATTAATTTGAAAATGATTGTTTTAATATGGATTTTATGATTAAATAAAACAAATATGTTTATTTTTAGAACGATCCAAAGAAGAACAACCTCGAGAAGAAAGAAAGCGAAAACGCCGAAGTCGTTGGGGTGACCCTGACAATAAAGTGCCAATTCAAGCGATAAATGCAGTAGTGGCACAGCAATCTGGTTTACAAACTATTCCCAGTCAAATTGGACAATCAGTTAGTTTACCTGCGAGTAAAACTGTGTCCAAGGGGAAGAATCCTATGTTAACTAAAGTTTCACGCAATGATCCTGCATTGATACAATATGCAAGACAAACTTTTGGAACGTTAGATTTAAGTGAGGAACAATGGAAGAAAGCTGAAGATCACTATAAGGTATATATGAAATAATTCAAACAAAGTACCATTATTGAACATTCTTTAGAAACCATTACAATTTTATATATTATTTCAATTTTCAGATTAATCTTTTATATCAAAATTTGTTGAGAAAGAAAGAAGAAGTGAGACGTTTAGAAGCTCAGGGGAAACATAAGTATGAATATGATAGTGATGAAGAGACAGAAGGTGGTACGTGGGAACATAAAATTCGATTATCTGAAATGGAAGCTACTCAAATGTGGGCTGAAGAATTAACGGCACAGGCGGAAGGCAAACACCACATCGGTGACTTTTTACCTCCGGAAGAGTTGAAGAAATTTATGGAACAGTACAATGCAATTAAGCAAGGGAAAGAGCCCGATCTTAGTGATTATAAGGAATACAAATTGAAAGAAGACAATATAGGTATTATAATCTAAAAATATGATTTTATATATTTGTTAGATAGTTTAGATTGAATTGATTTATAAAATAATACTGCAAATAAATGATTATATAAAAAATGATATAAAATACTTATGTGTTTTAAAGGTTTTCAAATGTTACAAAAATTGGGATGGAGTGAAGGTCAAGGATTGGGAAGTGAAGGAACTGGTCGAGTTGATCCTGTAAATAAGTTAGTATCATCAATAATAATAATAAAAATGAATAGATCAGTAAATAATAATACTAATTTAGCTCCTTTAATGATTATTGAATATTATCAGTGGAAAATTATATTTGTATATTACTTTTATTTCAGAGCAACAAATCGGTTAGACAGTGCCGGTTTAGGAACTGAGAGACCTGATGGAATTTCAAGAGATGATGATGAATTTGATGCATACAGAAAACGAATGATGCTTGCTTACAGATTTAGGCCAAATCCTTTGGTAAGTAATTATATTATTGATGTAATTATGATTGTTTACATCATCAATCAAGGCTTTTATTAAGTTTTGTATTTTTATGAATTTCTGAATGAATAATTTAATTTAATAAAATTTAATGTGTCAATAAAATTCGTATGTAAACTTTAAAATTATATCTGAAAACTATAACATGTATTTGTATTTTACAGAATAATCCAAGAAGACCGTACTATTAAGAATGTGATAGGCTGTGATTACCGTCATTACAGTTTAAATATATTAATAAGTTATTGATAAATATTTGTTTTTTAAAAATTGGACCAACGCAATTTATACAAGTGATGTTATCTTGATGATATGTCTCTTTCGTATGAAATTAAATCGTTAATGAATTACGATTGTGAGCATCAAAACTAAAAAATTAATCAAGATTCACGCGATAATTATTATAATTACAAAGATAATAATCATAATCACAAATCGATCAAGAACAAACAAAAAAAAATTATTTTACGCCAAGAACAAAAAAATTAGTCACATAAGTATTTTATCATTGTTACATATTATTCCATGTTTTTAGAAGAAGAAAAAAAAACTAACTTTATATACTCGTATATTCGTATATATTGAAATCGTATTGTATTTTAAGCTATTATTTATTATATATATGTAAATTTTCTTTAATCTGCTACAATTTGACTCTACATAATATTGGTGAACATTTTAATGCAAATCAAATTTAATTAAATTCAACGAATTTGTAAATATTACTGTTTAATTTTTTTTAACAGACTATTTTAATTCGCTCATGTAATTAATTAATTATAATTAATACAATTTATTGTTTTGACAAACTAATAAGTTTTTGTTTGAATAGTGTTATTTCAATTTGATTGTAATGAATTCAAAATTGTATTGTAATTGTTTACAAGTATCACATAATGTATTATAGAATTAAACATTTTTTATCAATATAATGTGTTATTATTTAATATTTCTATATGCTTTTTAAATCTCGTTTTCATTTTTTCGCTTTTTTTAACTCTTACTTTATTTGATATCATATAGTAGTTTTGTTAATTTTTATTGTTTAATTTTTATATTAACTTTGTTCACAGTCAATGCATTCTAATACATGAGGTTTATGCTTTAACAAGCTAAATTGAAACATATTACTGATAAATTTATTATATTCTTATTTTATGATATCGCAAAATTATTTTTTATATGTATCAATACCTTACAAGACAAGCTTTGACATATATCCTGCCGCATATATATTTTTCATACGATTATAAATACTATTACTAGCATTCATTTACTTAATTTACTTTAATAACAGTATAATAATATTTGAGTCACTTGTGTGTATAGATTCTTAAAAACTAAATATAATTTTAATTTAACTGTTGGTATTAGAGTAACCTTCAGAAAGGATAAGGCCAACAATTGGTTGATTGTGCCTTTTCACATTGTATTCATCATAGGTTGTTTCCAATCCTTTTTTTTCACTTATGGTCTTGCTTAATTACTTAATTAATAATCTAACTCACTATTTAAACTAACTAACTAAACTAAGATCCATATTTTGTATAAATGCATTTTCTTATAAAAGAAAATGCATTTTTTATTTTTATTTTTGTCTATTCTACAATTAATATTCAAACTCCAATCAATTGTATATACAAGACACTTACAATTGCATTTGTTCTTTAATAAATACTAATACATATTCAAATATGTAATTGTTAATTATTTATCATATATAATAACTATCTATTAACTTATAAAACGTCTGTTTAACGCACTTTCTGTAAACGTCATTAGTTTGAACGACTTTCATAAGAATCTCTTCAACATTTCTTTCGCCAATTTCTGGTACCACATCTTTATCACCAGCGGTGAACAAGTGAATCACATAAACTGACATAATACCACCATAGGATCCAAATTTGTGCAACTGTTCCTGAAATGCGTCGTAAGAAAACACTTTTTCTGGATTCAATCCAGCTTCTTTCAATCTATCGCTTAACGAACTGTAATAATCATTTAATAATTCATCATATTTTTCAGTACGAACGTCCGGATGACAGCAACAAAACAACATATATGCAATATCCGTTACTGGTGATGTGTAGCGACACATTTGAAAGTCCAAAAAGCAAAAGTCTTTAGGAACCGAAGAATCCTGCAAATATTTATTTAAATAATTTAGTCGAACATTGAGTTGTTTATTATAATTAAACAAGTAAGTATAAAAAGATGCTGTAACAGATACGGGAAAGCCCATTACTCAGTTACAACATATATTTAATAATAATTGAAAATAATTATTTGGTAAAAAAGTGAAAAATATGAATTTTAATTCAGAAAATAATTGAAAAGTAATTTAATGTTTAATTAACCATTACTTTTGTAAATAAAATTAAATTATAAATTCAAACTTAGCAAAAGTAAAAACATAAATAGAATGATTTGATTAATCGACTCTACAACTTGCTAAATAACAAATAAGTTTTCAATTATTTTTAAATTTAAATAAAATAATTGAAAAATAAAAAAAATAAAAAATGGAAAAATAACATTTGTTCAATTTTTAAAATTTAATATAAGTAATTGGGTAATTATTTTTGCCCATCTCTGTGCTTAAATATGTTTTAACAATTTAAAAATTGTACCTCATCGTATTTAAATAACATATTGCCAGACCAAAAATCTCCATGACAAATAACAGCATACGGTTCAGCGTTTTTTCCATTTACGAGAAACTTTAAGTGTTCGAAATAATTTTCCTCAAACAATTTAAATTTCAATTTTTGATATTCAGTTGCATCTTCTTCAAAAGCCTGTTTCAAAGATACATAAAAAGGCGAAATTGATAATTCAAAATTCTTGAACTTTGTTTGTCAGAAATGAATTGATAAAAGCTTACCATTCGCATAACTTTAAAGAGCAGTTTGACATAATCTTTGTATTTGTCGTAGGTGACAAAAAGTGGCTCCTGCAGAGTTTGAAATTGTTTAAAAATATCCGGTCGCTTTTCACGAACAATAAAGCTATTGGCGTGAAATTTGCCGAGATGCTTTAATGCCAGCGAAGCATGATTATAGTCTGTCAACTTTGCTTCTCTTTTAGAAGTGAATTTGTCTTTTCGCATGCAACAAAAATCACGAACACTCAAGTCTTCCAACAGCAAAGCCTTGAAAAAAAAGTTGAGGCAAAAATAATTAATAACATTTGTCTGTTCATTCAATTTGTTTCAACTGAAAATAAAAATTGATATTAAAAAATACATATATCTTTTTTTTTTGCACATTGTAAGATCGTTTTTGTATCCTGTTGACTGAAGATTAATTTCAACAAGTGTATCGGAATGTTTGATTTCAAAATCGCGCAAAAACGAGCATACAAGTTTTTGATAAATCACCTTAACATTTTATCAAGCAAGTAATTCGATTAAAATTAAACTCTAAAGACAGTTTTACAGTAATATTTAAAGCCAGATTCGTATGTACGTAACAGTGCATACATTTGGCAACATTTTTATCATTCAATTGTCGACATTGAGCAATAATATATCACTGCGCGGATTCATCGTAACAATTGCGCTAAACTCTTTTTCTTCAATGAATGAAAGTACATCAAACAAGACATAAAAGGTACTCTATTTTCTCACACGGTCAATCTTTCAATCCCCGCGCCTTGAAGACGCGGGGAGGCAGAAATGCTCTGAGACTCACAAGAATTGTGCAATTCAGCTGAAGGAATTGTAAGAATTTGAGTAACTGTAGCAATAACAAAGCCAGCCCATTGCGGAGAAAACCATTTTACAGTTCAATTGCTATTACAGAATATATGTATATGTTTATATGTAGCATAAACAAGTGTGTGGATTCATTCATTGCGCAATATATCAGCACCGAAAGAATTTGACCCTCTGAAGTAAAACACAGTTTACTTAAATTTTGTGCAAATTTCCTATAAACTGTTTGCATAAAGTTTGCATGAAGTTTAAGCGATGCTGCATCCGCTTTTTTATACAAATTTTATTCAAATTAATTTTTTATTTCCAAAATCAATTTTGATAACTATAAAAATACTATAAAATAACTATAAAAATGTGTGGTGTTAACTATAACAAATGTGTGTTGTTAAATTCGAATTAGATGTTGTTGAAGCTGATTTTAATAGAATTTAAAAATCCAAATTAAAAAGTATTGTATTTTGAAAATTAAATAACTTTTTTAATTTTTGACGTTAAAAGTTGAAAGTTAAGTTTTTTATATACGTTAAGTTAAGTTAAAAGTTAATTTTTATTTTTTTTAACGAAGTTAAATTAAAAATTAATTAATTTTTACTTTTATCTTAACTTCTACACGTTAATTATCCAACTCTGGGGCCAATTTATTTCGTAGGACCCGTGACTTAATTAAGTGAATTGCCACTTGTTGAAGAAGATACTTGATTAGATCTTAAGGTGGTTTATTTTGACGGTGATTTTATCTAATGAACCACTTTAATGTTTAAATAGTATCACAACTTGTGTGTGTGTTTTTTTGTTTAAATCGAGTAATCATTTGTTGACACTTTAAAAAGATATTTAATTTATTTCTCTATTTGTTTAAATGTTAAATCAACAAACTATACAACATTTCATTGTCTTTTGTACTCAAAATGCTTATTAATTTATCTTATCGTCTTTTAATAATGCAGTCGTTTACTTTTGCATTTTAAAAGATGAAAATCATGGTATAATTACTGTATACAATCATTATATAATCAACTAAGCATGATTACACGTTTTGTTTGATATCATTGAATCTTATTAAATACTAATGACTTATTTTTTGTTTAATACTTCGCTGTATTCCTCTTCATCGTAATAATATAGTTGCGGGATGTTTTTGATTTCGATATTGGCTTCTTGAAATAAAGGCACAATTGTATTGAAGAAGTAAACTTCGCGCAGGAAAAATGATCTCGTTAATGTTACACGTGTCCTGCGTTCTTTACTTCTGGATGCAAGTTTGAGAATCGCGTAAATCGTTTTGTCCTTTCCATTAAGTTTGCCCTCAATTTTCGTTCGGTACACCAAACCAACAAAATTATCGCCCTTTTCACTACATTTCGTTATAGAGAATTTGTAATTGCTTATTTTTGCCTGTTTACAGTATTTTTCCAAATGATTATGCAAATACGCCTCGTCGCATCCATCTTCAATGCTGTAGATACTCATTATCACTTAATATGCACCTGCGATAAACAAAATTATGAAAGTAGGAATTAAAAAAAGTGATGCTGCAACCGGATATGATTCATTTTATTTGTTCTTACTTGAATGAAATATCTATATTTTATTAAAATGCACAATTTTTTGGTGAATTTGTTTCTTCAATAAAAGAAAATGAATCACTTCATTTTATTGTCATTTGAGAACATTTTTTTTCGGCACATTATTATTCATTTAATGAATTTCGGAGCATGAATTAGGCATAATCAATTTCATTAAAAAAGATAATATATAAAGTTAAATATATATTAACTCATAATATTAAAAATATATTAAAGAATGTATTGTAGATATAGTATAGTAAGTATGGTATTATATACACTATGTAATTATATTAATTTATAGTATAATTAATACTTTTCGCATACTTCTTTAAATGTTAAGAATATATTGAAATATAATATACAAAATATTATTTATATATATTTACATTAAATAAAAATTTGGTATTAGAATATTTTGATTTTACATACGTATCTAATTCTTTGTAGCTGCAGTTCCCGTTGCACACTGAGAATAAATACACGATATCATATTCGATTAAAGCATTATCATGACAATACAAAATCACGGTTATTGAATCAAGTCGAGATGATTACCGATGAGTAACACTATAATAAGACTGTACAAGCATTTTTTTTACAGTTAAAAACGCGCATGCACTGTCGGAACAAATTACGAGTGTGCTTAGTATCAAAAGTGAAACAAAGAATAGCCTAATATAGTGGAACACGTTTGTTCGCTTGCAAAGATAAAACTCAACTGACTGTAATTTATATATTGATGTATATAAGAACTCTTTAAAAGCTAACATAGTTTGTAGTCATGACGTTATATATTATATATATATATACATATATTAATCAAACTGTCTGGAGTTGTTTATTGAATTAATTAAACAAAGTTGCCGAAACTGTGTCTTAATTGAGCTTTTTGAAAGAATATAATATCTGTAAACTTATTTCTTAATTTAAACTTACTCAATATCGTTGTAAAACTACTTTCGCTAGGGAGTGAACAAAAATAATATTTTTAATGTACATGAATTTGTATGACAAAGTTAAAGTAAATATCATTTATATTTTTTTAAGATATGATTTATCATATACACTCGACTTCCACCCATTCAGCACATTTGGGACCGGAAACGCTCGGTCTCTCAGCCCCCCACCTGTACTGTACTATCAGTAGTACTGGAGGGGAGCTGATTTGTTTTATGCGCGCCGATTTAAATTAGACGTTTAAAACTATTTTTCTACCGAATATTTTGTGACATAAAAATATCATTTATACACTGAAAAATATTTTATATATTTAGATTTGTTTAAAAAAATTTCGTTTAGAAAAAAAATTCGATTTAGAATAGGAATAAAAAATTACAGCAAAATAAAATCAATTCAAAAAGTTACAACAAAGTTGCTATTAATAAAAACTTATTAAACTATATAATTTATTAAATAAAATTATTTGTCCAATTACTTATTTAATGGTATTTATTTTTCAGTTTTAAAAATTTACCGCCGGCTTCCCAGCAACCGAAAAACAATTTAAATAAGATTTCCAAATTGTTTTTATGTCCATATTACAATTTAAATAAGCTTTTTTAAATTGTATCAAATAGATTTAAATGCCGACCAATGATAAATCAGTTTGTAACTATAAATAAACTGTGTCAAATTGTAAATATCCAATTTAGTTATTCTACAATTTAAGTACAATTTAATACAATTAAAGTAAACTGATTTTTCATTCGTCGCCATTTAAATCTATTTGATACAAT
>JABFPJ010000425.1:0-42108 GCA_022817425.1 Gryon sp. ZL-2020 | reverse complement strand
ATAAGAAAATAAACAAACATGAGGAAAGGAGTATATTACAAAGGTCAACAAAGGTCACTGATTGATTATTCGTCAAATTTGCAATAGAATGCAAATCAAGTTCACTTTTGCATCACTATTCCTGTAACATCGATCCAAATGTTACAAAAACACTTTCAAGTTGCTTCCCTGTGCCAATAACTTTGTTATTGGAAAAATTTGTTGTAAATTTTATTAGTTGCTTTGCTTTATATATATTTTTAGTAACGTTGAAAAGATTTAAATGATACATTCTGCGCTGCATTTTTCACTTTTAGGTGACTAAATTGTATACGTTGGATGAGGTGATGGTTTCTACTTATTATAGGATATATTAAAGACGATAAAGGATAAAGTGTATGCGATCAAACTTTAATATCAAAAGATTTTCAAATAAACACCTTGACCTTCAAAATAATGTTTATAATTTAGACAGCTTTTTGTTAAACAACAAAATATTCGCTCTCTTAATTTTCTTATAAATTCTTTTAGAATTTTCTGATTGTTAAATTTTAATTGAGTAATTAATTGGTTGAAACTTAATTAATTTACTTTGCAAACTGCGTAATAATTTGAATGATGCAGTTATATTAAACAGTTTAAACTTAAAACAAATTGATAAGCTTTTATTTGTCTTGCAATGAATTATCGTCAATTCAATTACACAATTCTCGTTGTATTTTCTACGAACAACAGGAATAAAGTGCAGAAAACGAGGATAATTTAATTTCCTGGCGTTGCCTCGAATAAAATTCACCTGAGCGTAACCTTCGTATTCATAAATCTCAACAAAAAGTGCCATAATGTACAACGATTTCCACGACAGCGACCCAATGTCCTCCGAAGGTCATTTTTCATTCTTCCTTCTCACCCTTTGTCCTTTTTCTTCCACTTGTCTACTTATTTTATTCTTTTTCTTTTATTTCTTCCTTTCAACGTTTCATTCTTTTTTTCTTTTTAATTTAATGCATTGTATTATTATTGTTATTATAATAATAATAATAATAATAATAATAATAATAATAATAATAATAATTATTATTATTATTATTATTATTATTATTATTATATATTATTATTATATAATAATAATAATAATAATTATTATTATTATTATTATTATTATTATTATTATTATTATTATTATGACGTTTGCAAAACAAAAGATCCTACACAAGTAGGTTGTTTAAAAGTTTCTTTTTCGCCACATCCCTCAGAAGAAGAGACGAAGCATGGGGTATAAATTTTCCACGCTAATTATTTTCTCAATGGGCGCTCTCGTCAAAGCCCACGTCACTTCCTTCGTGGGCCGAGATACCGGAGAGCGAGAAAAACATCAACATTCGCCATGTTTACCAACACTTACGGCGGGTGTGCTTATGCTAATGCGCCTTGCGCGCACGTAAAATGGACGTGAGTTCGTCACTCGTCGCGAACATCAGACATGATTGACTTCACTTCACGCCAACTCTCGCCAAAAGTATATTTAACACTGGCCTCATCGACTGCATTGCATGTCAA
The DNA here is from genome assembly GCA_022817425.1 of Gryon sp. ZL-2020. Lineage (NCBI taxonomy): Eukaryota > Metazoa > Arthropoda > Insecta > Hymenoptera > Scelionidae > Gryon > Gryon sp. ZL-2020. The sequence continues at coordinate 40,569 of JABFPJ010000425.1, read as the reverse complement.
AAGTTTTCCCACTTTTTCCTTCTTTTTTTAAATATAATTTTCTGCTTCTATTCCTAATGTGGTCACTTCATTTTTAATTCATTCTAATTGCAATTTATAAATCGAGATATAGAGTTTAATCGAAATTTATATATTTAAAGAGATTACCGTACGGAAAAAATATATATCAAAATGTAAAATATATTTGAAAATATATTTGAAATATATTTTTTGATATGTAAATATATTTAATATATATTTTAAATATATATTAAACATATAATTATTTGCCAAAAATATATGTGTGCACATATTCACGTATATTTTTGTATATATTTCGAAATATATTTTCTTCCGTTAGAGATAATGAACCAAAATGTATGAATATAACTTTATGTAAGACAATGATTCGTTATGTATAATGTTATATACATTTGGAAATTAAAAGAGAATTTGTATATCATAATAGAGTAATAATTACAGTAAACGAAGTAGCATCACTTTATTTAAACAACTTTATTTCGTATGTCTTTTGTGTAAATTTAGCTGCAAAATTGTACTGACCCGAAGATCATGGTCATACTAATTGGTACCTATGTCATGGAAATTGCATCCGCAATTCAAAAGATTACCTCAGACTGTCTAAAAAAATAACACGAAAAAGTAATTACCGGTAGCTTTGTGCTCCAATGACATTTGACACCCATTTCAATGTTTTCTGTCAAAATAATTTATTATATGTATAATGACAAACTCGTTGTCCCTGTATCCATTTAATTCATTAGAATTGAAATATCAATTTACTGCAAATATATTTTCAAAATTGAAACCGTTCACTTAAATCTAAAACTAAATCTAAAACTAAAATCATTAATAAAATAAACACAATTTTCGATTTTTGACTTTCGTTTTAACTCTGTTGTTGTCATTTATTTTGAAAATACAAATTTACAATTGAATGTAAAACTAATTCAGTGACCTCTTCCTTGTTCCCTTGACAAAGGGTCGCTGGTATTAAAAATGTTGAGTTATGCGACAGCACAGTTACAGGATTTGGCACGCGGCTTATCGGAATGTCACCGACAAGAATAGTAGCCCAACCGCTTAAGCGAAGCTCGCTTGGCAGTGGTTCTTGCGCTACTTGGATAATATCATATGATCACCACTGTCTGCTGTTAATATTCTAGGTGTTTCGCCGCGAATGCTCAACATTTCTAATATAGCATTAGCCTGTACGAGTCGGTCGTTTTGGCTTTCCTCCCTCGTGACGATTCCAGCAATATGTATTTTCCTTTCACTTGGATCACAATGCACTTCAACACTATCTGTCCAACAACTTGTTTATACGTTTAGCATTTTTCTATCAAGATATACATTAAGAACACATATGCCGTTTATTTTTTTATTTCAATTATTATTATTCATTTCATTATTTTATTGAGTAATCATTGATTTATAAGGCATTTTTTTCAATTTCAACCGTTTCATTAAACGGTAAATTAGTATTAAATGAGTAGCATTAAATAGTAACGAATTTTCAAGTTAAAAGTGATAATATATTTTTAACATATATTTTATCAACAATCATAATTTGTATTATAAATATAATAGTTTTTTTTATCTGCAAATGTATTATATTTCAACTTGTGGTCTAATTGCGGTTAATTTCTTCTTTTTACAGATTACTCCTTGTAATACGCCAGCTACTCCGCCTAATTTCCCTGATGCTTTACTTGCGTTTTCCAAAATGTCCGCTGGGGACAAGACGCCTTCTGGTTAGTATTAATTCAAACCAGTTTTACTGGAATTCTTTATTCATAATTTATTTAATGGTACTTTTATTGCAATGTCAAATTAATCTTAATAATAATTATTATTACTAATTAAAAATAATGATGTTTGTTTTAAGTTCAAACAAGTTTACTAATGCTTGTCTGTTTTATTCAGGTATGTCTCCAAGTCAATATGGATTGACGTCGACGCAAAGTCAAAGCCCGGTGACGATGTCACAGCACCACACGCCGCGGTGTAATGTGCCGGTTAACAACGGCACGCAACACCAGCCGACGCAGAACCAACAGCAGTGCGGTCTGGGCGAGCCCCAGAGATAAGATAGACTAGCGTCAAGTTCGCCACGCGTCGCGTAACCGCTCCATTGCTCAGTTCCGACGAACTTTTGTCGCAACATAAACGTTCGTTATTTTACGTTGTCGTGCAAAATTTCAATCAATGTGAGAGCTGCCTCGACGAGCAAGTTTAGCAACTTGTCAATCGACGGGGTATTATAACATGTCAAAAGCGTTATCTTTCATCCAAATGACTATTGCAACAAATGTTTTTGTGAATCGATGTTTTACACGAAGGAAAAAGGAAGAAACAAAATCGGAACCTGGAATGCAAACATGCTACAGAATAAGAAATAGATGAAGAAGTCAGTGAGCGGAGCGCTCACGCGTCGCATCCAATGGGGAAATAGTTCCTGACCGAGAGACTAACCAGGCGACAAGTCGCGACCCGACACAATACTCTCCCTTCGGGGCCACTCTAGATCATAGTCAATAATAGCGGACAAAAACAAAAGCAGACAACAAGAAATTAACAAATTCAACACAGCGGGAGACAACATTTGTCCGAGTTGACTCGCGGCAGATAGATCTACACAAATGGATTATATATATATATATATGTAAACATATATATATGTAATTGCGAAACAGTCAAGACGAGAAAAAGAAAGGGAGAAGTATCGAGGAACGTCACGTTAAGTCCAGCTGGCTTAACTCAAAAGATAGATGGCGCACGCATCGACAATACAAACGAAATATAATGTCCCGAGCAGATGGATCGCTTTTAGATTGTAAAACGTTGCGTTTGATTGTCATGGTATTTTGCAACCTAGAAAACACGTTTCGACAGTCTTTTCCTTTTCTTTTTCCTCCATCCACCCCAATCGCTCGTTGATTTTCGCTTCCTCTATATTCTTTCTCTCCTCTCCCTTATCTTCAGTGTACAAGCCCTTTACTCCTTTTACGTAAATGATTTGTCAACGTTTTGTATTTCGCTCTTTGTGATGTTCTTAATGCTGATCGGAAAGCAACGATCGCGAGACGACTGTAAATACGGTGCATTGTTTTTAAGAGTTATGGCGAAACGACTAAACTTGTTGGTGGTACAAACCGTTTTTTGTCCAATTTTAGTCCACAAAAAATTGTTTTACTTTTTTTGTGTTTCCCAATTTTTTGTCCGTGTTTTTTTAATCATGTTTATTTAGTAAAAGTACCACATACTTGAATAATGTTCCCAAATGGTCTCCATGTTTATAATGTAATAACTTATAGTATATATGCATATATTATATATAATATCATTATTATAATTATTATTGCGTTAATTAATATATCATGCTTATATTCTTAAAATCCTGATGCCCCGAATTTTCGCGCCCCATGCCTGCGACAACCCATATCATGTTCCCCTTTACTATACACGCAGTCTTTCTTTCCCTATAATTCAAGTCACCTGCTTGACTGTTCATTTTTGTCATTTTTTTTTTTAATTATGATTACTTGATGAATTGTCAGACTTGTACAAAGTGCTTGAATGTCGTTACAAATAATGAGTTTTTTTGTAAAATAAACGCGTTAATTTCAATTGGTCGGTCGTTTGGGATCGGAATTTGGAATTGAAGGAATCGAGGTATCAAAGTGATATTTTGTAAACGAAGATGAAAAAATTGTTCGTTTGTTTGGTTGTTCAATGAGTTTTCTTTTTAAGTTTAATTTTGTATGTAGGTTTATATAATAATGTTGTTTTAGAGAGAAGTTCTTTATAGTTAGTGTAACATAGTGAGACAATAAAGGTTACTTTATATTGAGAAAACTGGATCATACGTCGATCGAATTTTTGTGTCATTTTATCGATAATAAAACATTTATCAGTATTTCAGCAGTTTAAACAGTTTACTGTTTTACTTAGATCATTTTTCATATAAAATGATTATATTACTTTTGAATTAAACTAGATTAAGGATTCTTTTGATAATTTTATTTGTTTTTTGTATTTCAAGGTAAGTTTTACATTATTACTCACAAATACAAAATAAAATACTTACAAACATTACAATTTTGTTCTAAATTTTAGTTCTAATATGGTTATTTTTATTTGTCTTTAATATATTTATTACATTTTTAAAATTATATGATGAAGAGTTGCTGTAATATTGTGATCCAATTTTCTTCAAATCATAATCGTTTCTTATTAAAAAGAAATATTTTCTCATACTATTATCGAATTTTAAAAAATGTTTTCTATAAATTACAAATTTGCACAGTATTTCTTATGGTTGTATTATAAATAGTAATATGATAGTTTTACGTATAAAATCACAGAGATATTTTTATATTATAGACATGAATTGATTAATATTTTGTTAATATACTTTTGTTATATTATGTAAATCAATCAAGATGATACGACAGATGATCTATTGGTAGCATAGTTTGTGCCAAGACTGATGGCAAACATGACTTATACATTTGGAATACAGTAACCCAAATTCAACTTAAATAACTTTGCATCGTCGATCAAATGAAATCGTCGGTTATATAAGTTGTCACTGATTTTAGCATGCAGAAATATTCACTTTTGTCCACTATTTTGAAAACAGTTTTTTTGAATTCAAGATCCCATTTGATAATATTATAATCTTATAGTTATTCAATTTTCTATTCTCTTTCACAAATATAAGATATGATTTTTAGAACAAATTTACCAAATTCTTTATAATGAAAGAATTTGTTTAATTTGTTAAATAAATGTTTAATTTATTTATTTTATCATTTGAGTATTTTCTTGCTTTTATAATGTAAATGTATAAATAAATAAAATAGCATTAAGCCTTAATTTTGTAAATAAACAAACAAAATAATTTACAATTTAAAATATAGAATAAAAATAATTAAATATCTAATCTGATGGTTAAAAATAGAGAAACATCAACTAAGCTGTCGAAATGTTAAACAGAACCCACGCATGCATTGACACACATCTAAATCTGGGTAACAAATATTTCGACCGTTTTGCCTTTTAAAAAAACGTGCTTTAAAATACCGCAGCACTATCCGTATCTGTACATATATATATGTGGATAGTACTGTACTTATGAGACATGCAAACATCTATGTGTTAATACAGAAATTAAGGATCGGTGTGGTTTTTCTAAAATTTTTTTATTACACATTGATTTTTGTTTAAATTGTTAATTTTATTAATTCATTCATTGCTTTTTATTATAAAATGTATCAAAAAGTTTTCAATGTAATAATTAAATAACACATGATTAAATATTTTACAATAAAATGAATAATTATTGCAATATGTTTTTATAATTTTAAAATCACATAATAATATCATATTATATATTAAAATGTTAAATTTAATAAAAATAAGCACTAATGTACAATTATAAATTATTTTTAAAACTGATTAGACTATTTCGGTAATTGCATACCTTCTTTAAATTGTTAAAAGGTAAAATTAAAATGTTGACTGGCGTTTCAATGAAATAACTTCATCTGAAAACTCAAAATAAAATAATACAAACATAATACATATTATACGTTCAACTATGTACAGTTTGCGAAAATGCAATTATTAAAAGCTGCTTTCGACATACAACCTTTTTATCGAAAGATCATAAACTTCTTATTATTATGATTATACTTCTCAACAATGCTGACTAATGCATTTGTAAAACAAAATAACTAACATAATCAAATAATATTTGTGGTTATACTTTCCACAGCCTTAGATATTTTTGGTCGTTGAATAAAGAAAAAGAAAAAAACAATTGGAAGTCAGTTTTGCATTTATGGGGCCGTCACCCCTAAACCTAGTCCCATCCACCTATCTGGTACAGGGAGAAAGTATCTGTGCATAGCGGCGATAAACCTATCGCGATATTCTGCTGGTGATACTATTGTTGGTAATTTTCCTTGACCACCAAATATTCCTGACTTTTTTACCATTGTTTCAATTTTCTTATCCCATGTAAAGGTTCTTAGATAATCTGAAATGAATAATTTATCTTAGATATGACAAATATATTAAAAAATCAATCAAAGTTAAACAACATTTTTCATAATATCTTATATGTATTGAAATTATATTTGTTATAGAAAATAATTCTATATAATAATAAAGTAAAAAGTACAAAGTTCTAATTTATAAATATAAAATGTGAAATAATTATAAATGAAGTTATAATTTAAGTATAATAATCAATTGTAAATTAGTATTAAAAGTGAATGTAAAATAATAAGAGCAAATAAAATTGAATTTTAAATGGAAATCAAATTTTTTGATTATTCATTTAATTTTAAACAAGCAATAGGAGAAAATCAGTTGTAAAAATAATACAAATCAATACCAATGATTCCTAATACAAGCTCATTGGATTTTGGTTCCAAGCCAACTAGTAAAGAATAATCCATGACGCAGTTATCGGCCAAAAATTTGGTATCCTCTTCGATTGCTTTGTTTAAAACTGCCTTTGAATGAGGACGAATATATAACGGTGAATCACAACTTCCTAAAATGATAAAAATCACAATCAGATTATAGGAAACAACAAAGTTTACCTTTTCATTTGAACAATTTAGGATAATCAATGTAATACTGACGGTTTAATAAGTTTTCATCAAGCAGCACGATTTCTCCTTCGTGGTCGACGTTATCCAAATTTACAAGTCGGTTTCGCACGGAACCTTTCAAGTCAAATTTGTCAGTTATGAGACGATTGTAGAACAAATTTTCCATAACTAGAACGCTCGTTCGTAACGCTGCATTTGTTGTGTTGTTTTTGTATGACACTCGAAACACGCCAACAATTTTTCCTAACAGTGTAGGTTGTTTTGTCTGCTGACATTTTTCCATATATGCAAAGTAGTTGGGTGCAAATTCCAAGAAAATTTGCATATCCATCCGATTCATCTCTTTTAGAATAAATCTGTCGTCTGAAATAGATGTCATGCTTGAAAGTTGTTGAATAATATTGATGAAATCAAATGAATTACTAATGGTGATAATTGAAATCAGTTACTGAATTTTAATTAACTATTTCTAATTAATCAAACGATATTAATTTAGACAAAAAAGTTAAATTTATTATAAACAATTAATCAGTAAATAATTTTTTAATAACATAAGAATATCATATAATAATTTACTTTTTAATGTTTTTTTTATTTATTTTATATTTTATTAAAAAATAATGTAATATTAGATCGTAAAATAACCTCGAGTTTTGCAGAATGCACTTCCACTTTTTCCTCCTCTTGCAGCCCATTGAACACTTCTACTCAAACTTCTGGTAAATCCATCTTCTCCACAGAGAAGAACATTTTCTCTTAACGCTGCAAATTGTACTGGAAAATATATTCTACAATAGAAATTTGTTGTCGCATCATTGAATTGAACTTCAATATAATGTTGCTGCTTCGCTGTCTTTTTCTCTTCCTCAGCTTCTACACTGGAATTGGCACTTTGAGTACCACTTTCAGTACTTGCAATCTTTTTCTCAGTCCCATCTACCGGACTCACTGGATTCGGACTATTCCCTCGTAAAAATGATAAAACTGATGGTCTCTTAAATTCACCAGATTGTTGAATTTCCGTTTGATCATCTTTGTGGTCCGAAAACTTTCGTCTATTAAGAGGACTAGGATTAGGAAGTTCTGGAGCTTTTGTTGAACGCAGAAGATCTTGTAATGAGTGTTTATAATCAAGAGAATCCAAAGCGTAAGCAATTATTGAAGATGGTTCTGATTCATACACAACTATTGGTACAACAGATCTGCAATAATATTACAATAAATTATTAACTAGTATTCAAGTACTTATTATTATTAATTAATTACCATGAATTAAAAACTAACCCCAATGGAAGTAAATGATGTTCTGTTGGACCTAACATATTTGGAATTGGATTTGTAATAGCAGTTGAAGGCAACAACTGAGACAAAATTGTTTTCTTCTTCTTTTTCTTATCCGCAGCCTCATCCGTAAAACCAACAACTTCTGTTCTCTGCTGTATTTTCGGTGATCCCTGTACCACAACAATATCTTCAGGATTTACATTTTCCATTGCGACTTCCGTATCTGAGCCTTCAATCATATCTCCTTGTTGAGATTCGTTAACTAAAATTGAATGAATCGCTTCGACCGCGTTGTAATCCGCAGACATTGGGCTTAGATCCTCTAATTGTGACTCTGAAGCGGTATCTTCCGTAATGTATCCATCGTTTTCGTTAATTATTGTCTTCTCTGGAACTTTACGCGTTTTTTCATCTCGTTTCTTACTCGAGATTTCCATAATTTTTGCATTCCAATTAACCACTGCTTCTGAGATCAGCCTCTTCAGAATCACAATTCCATCCTCAACTCTATTCATCATTATTAAGGTCTGTCGTTCCGATGCCTTTCCTTTTGCATTTTCAATACTCGGCGATGTTAATTTTAATTGAATTTCTTCAATTTTTGTCTTAAAATACTGATGTTCCTTCGATAAATTTTGCTTCAACGTATTAAGCGAATCAAAATCAAGTTGCAAAGTGGCGAGCTTTTCACGAACTAATGAAAATACCTCGTCACCTTTTAAAGTCAAACTTTTCAACTCTTCGATGACATTCGCATACTGTTTGGGATTACACAAAATTTTTATCACCGGTGGGGGTAGTGATATTTCCCATTGTGATATCTTATTGTACTTGAAAATCGCGAGCATATTCTTTTTTGAAAAATACTGACAGTGTTCATGATGCAGAGAATGTTGACAAGCTTCATTGTCTCTGCGAGTATAAACGCCACCGTGAAATCGAAGTTCAAGATATTTGGCGAATGATAAAGACCAAGTGTCGCTAGAAATTGGTGTTACTGGTGAAACACTTTTGCATTCGACACATTTACTCCACATCATAATTTGATCCGAATTTTCGCCACTGAATGTTTCGGTGTTTAAGCTTGTCAGGTTTATATGAATACATCCACCTTCGTGTACGAAACGTCTAAAATTGATTTATACATTGATTTTCAAATGTTATGATAAAAATCTGAATACAACAAACGTTAAAACTAAAAAAAAATTACCTTTCATGTTGCGCAATTTGTGCACGACAATTTTGCGCAGGACATTTGTATCCGGTGGTGAGACAGTACTTTTCAAGAAATCTTCCCAAGGCAATATCATTTCTACCGTACAAATCCATGTTAACAATCCACGGATTAACGCAAAAAGCTGGAGCGTCATTACTGCTGTGTAGGAAACTGCAGAACAAAACAGGAAGTCTCTGATGAATATTCAGATCCAAACAGTCCAGCCATTTGGGTTCAGAATCATTTGCGTCAATCTGCAAATATTGCTGTTTCTTAGGTAATAATATATTGCTCGTTTTTTCAAGACGACTTCCACAAGCACTGAAATATAAAATTAACATTAAATTCCGTTTTTATATAGTACCTACATCATAAATAGAGTTAACATAAAATATCTATTAACATTAATCATAACTTAAAGTTACCGAAAATGTGCCAGGCTTGCTTGTATTTCTCTGCTATCAGCAGTTCGTGACGTTAATTTCATATCAACAAATGGATGCTGCGAATTCAACTGGATATTATCCAGCGCATTCTGCGCAATCTGTACGCCTTCCGTACCAGTTTTTTCAATTCTATTATCCTCAGCTTTATCTAAGAAGTAAGCCGAATAATATATTTCCTTTGGAAAAAAATCTCTCAAAGTACAATTCCTTCCGGCTTTCGTTTCCAGATATGGTATCGTGAACTTTAAATATGGCGAGACACTCAAAACTGTGTCTTCGAGTGCCTTCTTGAACTTATTCAACAGAGGCAAGTCTTGCACTACACTCAAGAGTTCGCCATTTGGACTAATATTGTCATAAACTTCGACCTCATCTTCATCGTTTAAATAAGACTGCAAAGGATCGCTACAGTCGCTAATCGATTCTCCGTAAACTCGTTTTTCCTCGGATGCAGTTCGATCACGTGATAACACTCGCTGATTGTCGGATGAGAACATTTCTAATGTTTTATTCTTATTTTTTGAATCATTTAATTGTAATGACTTGTTTTTGTCCTGCGATTTTGGCCGAAATAATTTTAATGTGTCATAAACACTTTCCGTTTCTGACAACACTTCAGAAATGGGTTTAAAGACTTGAGCATCTAAGACATTTTCGTCTTTTAATGATACATTTTCCGAATTACTACTTGTTTGTTGGGTTGCTAGATCTTTCATATCTTGTTTTTTCGGCGAATTTTCATGAAAGGTATCATCTAAGAAGGAACTATCTTTCGGTGATGGTGGTTTTGCAAATTCGTCCATCAAAAATGATTTTTCCAATCGCCATGAGTATCTCGCAAAAATCATGTTAAAAACAACATTTTTGACTTTACGTAATTCAGCTTGAGGACCGCCGCGTAAAAGAATCGTCGATCCTAAATGAGGATTTGCACAACCTTCGAAGAACATTAGGGTTTTCAATGTATCTGTAAAAAAGTTATAGTTGTTTATAGTACAATTATAATTGTTAATTATAAAATTAAATTTAAACAATTTGTAACAAAAAATATACTTTTTTCACCAGGAAATTGCCGGAGGTAAAACTTTTTGCAAGTTCCAAGTTTAAATCTTGCAGAAATATGAGCATCAACGGTATCGACTATGTTAGCACCAGTACAACGAGAAACTCTTTCCAAAACACTTAGTTTTACGTTGAGAACAAGAGTTATTCCATTCTCACGAAGTCGGTCTTGAGCCAGTCTTGATACTGAACGATGTACCAAAACAATATCTGGACCCATTGCTGTAATCCTTGCAACAGTATGGCCCAGATATTCATTTTCCTTAATTAAACAATAATTATGACAGGTTATTAACCAATTTTGTTTTTATTTTTGTATGATAAATAATTATTTTCTATTAATTTTTCATACCTGCATCATAACAGGTTCTAAACTCAACAACTTTCCTTCTGTTCTTTGATACATGAGACCACATCGTAGCAATAAAATTTTTGGATTTGCAATCATCGCGTTCATAGCACGATGAGCAACATTTTTGCTACAAACGACTCCAGATATGATTTCACAGTCACTTCTATTCCCACCCGGAGATTTTTTTATTTGTACATAATGTCTCACGTCCATATCATCAGCCTCGTGATATAAATTTGGTCGAACATAATCAACTATTTGATCGGCTATTTGTAAAATGGTTTCAGACCAATTGAGAGACACTCCTTCTTTTAACAATAATTGCTTGACTAAGGAATCTTCATGCTGCTTATACGCTGACCTAAAAATTCAAGCAATTAATTAAGAAAAATTAAGGACGAATACCGAAAAAACGTTTTAAAATAATTGCATACATTTTATGTTAGTTTCAAAATGGTTACGTTAATTTAAATGTCATTAGATTTTTACGAAAAAAAACTTATATTGTGAAAAATTAATATTTAAAAAGCTATTTATATAAAATTTACATTAATTGATTGTAAGCGTTTAATTCGCCATAAGTATTTCGTAAATTTTTAGCCTTGTGCCATCCATTTCGTCCTTTTAATTCCTCAACTTGTAAAGAATCGCTTAAAAGTTCGTCTGAAACTTTTTGATCAGCATCACTCATTTTAAACGTATCTTCCTTACAATCATCCGTAAATCCATCGCTGCTATCATTTGATATTGTTGTTAAATCTTCAGACTGCGGACGTTTGAGGGTTACTATTGACGATTCTAAATTCAAATCTAAATAAAAACTCGAACTTGATGAAGGTAAACGACCAGTTGGTGGTATATGTGGTGATTTCGCCTCACTTTCAGAATCTAATAAAGAACATTTTGACTTTATTTATAATAATTAACTTATTTCAAATATTAATATATAATGTTTATATATTAATACAAATTGTAATCATAATATTTATAACAATAGAAAATTAATATAATTCACCAGTAGTCGAATCATGTTGTGGAATATTCTTTACCCAAGCAGGTTCCTGTGAATCACAATTTGTTTGATTTTCTGATAGAAAATCGGTACTTTGAAAATTTACTTTCACAGGTTTAAAAATTGCCGCCGAGTCACTAAAAGGTGTATCTGCGAGAACCGATTCAATAAATCCAGCTTCAAGAAGTGCTTGTCCGATGGCTATCGCTTGAATTCTAAAATAATTTCATATGTTAATGTTTCATTATGTTTATGAATATGAGAAATAAATCGAAAGAATATCTAATGCTGTTACCTAGTTGCAGAAATATTTTGTGCGATCATCCAGTTGACTAGTTCACTTCCAAGAAAGCAGTTTTGATAGCTTTTCAATCGAATTCTGTGAGTTTGCAATAAAATCGAATTACTCGACCGAAACATTTCTTCATAAATCATCCGAAGAGAGGCAGAATTTTGTAAAGCTATTGCTCGTTCTTGCATTGATAAATAACTATTCGTTGATCTAAAGAAATCAAATAAATATATTAATAAAAATCAGACATTTTTTTATTTTATTACTGAGCATGTTTTCTGTACCGTCCAATTGCATATTTTTCTTCCATATAACCAACGCTGGATTTTCTGCTCACAAGAGTTTCATTTTTTGAAGTATCATCGTTACATTTTTCAGATATTGGTGGCGAATCATTGCCATATTTAATCTGTAAATCTTCTTGCAAGGCTTTTAAATCAGCAGACAAATCACTTCGCATGTCTAAAGATTGTAAATAGGACAGTACCACTTTGCAGCAGTATGTGCACACCCTCAGGTCACCTATAAATTAAAAATCATTCAATTTTTGTTACTTAACTATACGTTAAGTTATAAGTATTTAATTATACAATCAAAATACTTAATTATTTAAAATTGTTTAACTAATAAAATATTTAATAATATAATAAATGAATTTTGAATTTTAATCCAAATTATGATTTTCTCTTAAAATAGTGTTTAATATAGATAAGAAAAACAATAACTGTTCCTTTAAATACACGTTAAATTTATTCTACCTGTGCAGCCCATAATTTTTCCTGGAATTTCATCGCAGCAGCATTTAGAACAAAATATTTGACCGCAAACTCGACAATGGTGCCTTCGCCTAAAAGTTGTAAATCTCTCTCCGCATTCATAACACTGTTTGCTTACACTATCTGGCATCCAGTAACTTCTTAGCTGGGTATCTTTGTAAGACTGTAGGTTCTGAAACCAGGTATACATTATTCTTAAAAGTTAAGGTAAACATTCCATTCTAACTTTATTGCTACATATATAATTATGTAGATAAATGGGATTTTTTAATTCTTTACATTACTGACTTTAAAGAACCAAAAATCAAACAAAAGTAAATATTTTTAACTTTTTAATCTTATTTCCGTAAATGCGTAAATATTGTAATTATACTTATTTATACTTTTACTTAATGTATAAAAATGATTATTTATTATTACTTACATTGTTCTTAAGAGCCACAATATTACTTATTCGTTTTAATACATTAGGTAAACTACGACCTTCCGACGAATCAATAGGAAAACTCATAACACTGGTGCTATCATCTTCAGGGGTTTTTTCGGGTGAATCCGAATATGAACATTTATCCTCATTTGTCGGAGAAGTTGTTGATACATTTGAGTTCGTTGAACCTAAAAATCGTAAATAATAATAATTATTATTATTTAAATCAATTTGCATATTTTCACATAAATACAATTTTAATTATCTCAATTAATGACTGAATATTCATACAATCAATCAGTTAAATGAACTATATTTAAGTCACATTAATTGAATTAACAAAGTGATATTAATTGTAAACATATCAGTCGGCAGATACATTTGTAATTAAAAAGCAAAGTAATATTTTTATCAAAGTACAAAGCAAAATATAAAATAAAGACAGAGATAAGTCTTGTTATCGATAAAGACAGATGTTTGAACATTATATAACAATATCATTAATAAGTTATATAATTAAGTTTCCCAATTATGATGAAAAGATAAATATTTTAGAATGTTATTCTCATATTATAATATAAATTTATTATAATATTCACTATCAATCAATACTAAAATTCTTTGATAACAAAATTATTTGTAAATTACTAACAAAAGTTTTGTAGGCAATTGAATTTCTTTAATGTTTTAAGAAGATAACAATATAATATTTATTGATAAATAATACTATGAACAATTGACAAAAAAATGTTACGAAAACAACAATTGTAAAGTCAACTTACCTTTTGTAAAGCTAAAAATCTTGGAGAAAAAGGATGCAACAGCAGGTGGACTTTCTTCAGGACTTAACGGAGCGAATTCCGTCAATTTAGTCGGAGAATTCATATTCTTGTTCATTTTAACCGCAAAACACGGCGAGTAACGCAACGGCGCGACCTTAAAATGGAGCCTCCATCCTGGTGGCTGTCACGCGCACGAATCACTGCATTTTTCCTCGCAAGGCAGAAAAGTCACCATTTTTCGTAACGCTCTTACCTGCACTTTAAGTGTTGTCAGGTTTAGGTATCATAGATAAAAACATTTTACATAGTTGGAAATTATCTAATACACCTAACCTGTTTGTTTTGGATTTTTGACAGATGTCCAGTGATACCAATTGAGTGACAATAAAAAGTGTCGATGATTTTTTGTTGGTATCACTGATAAACGCGATGACAGCGATGTGATATTTAAATTTAAAATTGAAATACACGATAATTTGTACAATTAAATGTACAATATATATACAAATATAAAAAATATTAGTATTTATGCAGTATTTATGCATTAAACAAATATGATAAACCACAAGGGAAATATGACTAAAATAAATGTTTATTATTAAATGTTAAAAAAAATAATAATTTTAAAAAATAACTTTTAGATCTTAATATATAAATTACATATATAAATGACTCATAGTAAATAAAATATATCTATAATATATATAAAATATATATATATATATATATATATATATATATGACTCATATATAATAAAATTTATAAGTAAAAAAAGTATTGGTTTTATGAGATTAAATTTTAAATAAATATTTATTTGTTGAAATTATTGAATTATGTAATAGCATGCTGCAAAATAATCGATTAACGTTTTAGATGTTTAAACAAATGTTGATACAACGAATTGAGTATAATCCAATATGCGCTTTGTAATTGAAATGAAATCACTGCTCGGCTATCCGACAATTGCACAAATAAATAAAAAATGTGTAACTGTCAATTAAAGTTGCTGAAATGTTAAATTTTACAACAGATACATTGATTTAGTAGATATTGTCATCGATTACCAGGTATATAATGTACTTGACAATGGCTTTGGGTTTAACTATAGCCTCGCTAATATACTTTTCCTCGATAAATAATCGTCATCTAGATTTCATATCTACTATAAATTGCTCATTTCCACGAAGTGACAACTATAGATAGATACGAAGAAACACTTTCACTTTTTATTTATCCTGGGTTTGATCAACATTTTCTACCATTTTGTTAAATTAACATTTGCTATATTCTTTTCAGTCATTTGCTTCATTTAAAAAATAATACATTAAAACAGTTCTTCATTCGTAATATAAAAAGGATTTTATCTTATAAAGCTATAACATTTTTTGAAAATTAAAATTATTTTTAAATGTTAAAAAAATAATTAATTTTTAATTTTTTGGTGATTATATATAAGGATTCGTAAATCTGTTAATTATTATTTTCAAAATGACCAATGAGTTGTGTATCTATGATAAATGGCTAGTTAAAATTGTATTTTATAATTTATTTATGTAAATGTTGAAAAGAATGTTTTTGTCATACTTATTTAAATTTAACAATGTAACTTACATTATCTACATAATTTATCGTTACTTTTGAACTTTAAAAGACAAAGTTAACAAATTAAAAAGGCTACTTTATGAAATTTTATGTACACATTTTAATATATAATTGAAACCTAATTTTTGTATAAATAATTGTAATAAACAAAGTAAAATTAGACCCAAATGTTCTTCAAGTCTATCTTTATACTACATACTAAATTTATTTTATCATTTTTAAAATTGTTTTTCATAAGTTTTTATAAGATATCATATTTTTATTTTTCTTGAAAAGATCAAGTATTACTTTGACAAGAATTAGTGCAGAAGTTCATTACAGTAAATATATTCCAAATTGCATCAAATTTATTCAACTCTTCAATTTTCTTACATTTCTTTTAAGTACTTTATTCATTAAATAAACTTTCCTATCAAACATAAGATGACAAATGCAAAAGTCTTTTTCTTTTTATCCTCTGATCTCTTTGCTTTTATCATTTTTCCATATCTCTGATGTGTTTGTATAGAAATACAGTTTAAAGTAGAATTTCATTAAAAATGGTATTCAGGTATTTATTTGAGGCGTAAAAAAGGGCGTAAGAAATGGAATGTTTGCGGAAGCATGAAGTAGAAGCTAGGATATGGAGGCTTTTAGCCGGGCAGCGGGACTGGGTCAAGCGGCTTTCAATTCGACATTCGACTGCTTAAAAGTGGCGGTGGCCGAGCGAATGCTGCCTGGCTATACATGCACGTGCAGCCCCCGCATCTGCGCAGGGGGTGTTCGATAGAGCTCGCCTGTATGTATAGCCCCGCCGTTACGTTTTCAAGCCAAGGCGGCCCTCGGCTCTTATTAACGTCTCGCGCTTTCACAGTCACATCGTCGAATGTGACCAAGGCGACCGTATCGCGCGGGTCGCGACCGATAAACGGCGTGCAAATAATACAACAAAACACCGACCACAAAAACATACACATATTCTCACACACGACTTCGTGACGTAAAACGTCAAAACGCCGAGACGCGATTATGCGATGGGCGAAGGCAAGAAGGATCGTTCCGAAAAGAGGTAAAACGAGAGAGCGAATCAAAGTGCGATCGAAATTCGCGAATTATGTGCAACTTGATCGCTTTTCGTTATTATGTCAGTGAAGCAGCTGCGAAAAGTTTTGTTTTTTTTTCGTCATTTTCGTATTTCAGATTTGATTTTTTATGGTGAATTATTTTATGTTGAATTATATTTTAGGAATTTGGGAAATTGTTTTATTGAAAATTGAATTAATTAATTTCAATTAATTGTTAATTATTTAGTTGTCGATTTGGATAATTGTTGAATGTGGAAAAGTGATTTTTTAATTGATGAACGAAGTTTGTTAATGCTAGAACATTTATCGTTAGTTTCATTATAAACAAATGGTTATTAAATGTTATCAAGTAACAAATTGATTATGCTACTTCTAATTACAAAGATTCGTTTAGGTGTTATATTTTGTTTTAATTGAAATTTATTTAAACTTTTCTTTGCATGCAATTATTATCTTTTAAATGTATCAGTGAAATGATTATAAATATCTTTTATAAATATCAGTTATTAATATTTAAGACAAGTTTATATATATTTTATTGAATCAATAATATAATATGATTTTGAATTACAATTCAATATATTAACAAATCAATATATCAAAATGAGTGTATTAATTATAATTAAGATAACAATTATTTATTAAAACAACTGACAACAAAAGATAATCTATAAACAAATTTCACATTTGTATTATTGAAATATGTTATATATATAATGCAACATAAAAAAATTATGTTAAAATTATAATACTTCAGATGAAGCATATACAAAATGTTTTCTGTCAATAAAATTTGAAGCAAGCAATTAATGTTATAAAATATTGTGGTATAGATTGTTGATGTATTGATGTTTACTGCTTATGCTTACGGTTTGAATTAATCATTGTAAGTGAACTTTACAATTGCGGAACCAGGTATTGAAATATGATTTATGAAATGATTCAATTATTTTGATTAAATTTTGAAATGCATTTCTACGCTAATGTATGCAATTGAATTGTCATTAAATCTAATCACACAACATTTGCATTTTATTTCAGTTCAATCAAAAATTGTTTAATTGAAATATGCAATTTAAATTCAGTGTAAATTCATCTTATAATAAATTAATAAAATATCAGGAGTGTAAATATAGTTAATTGATTATTTCAATTTATTTTTATATCATGAAGATAGTAGTCATTGTGATATACTTGCCTAATCAATTGAATAAGAGTAAAAATGATGTTTCGATGTTAAGTAAGTTCTTATTTATATATTTCATTTTTGATTATTAAGGAATATATTAAACAATAAATCTAAAAATTTTGATTTTATAAATAAAAAAAATAATAAAAACAAAAAATTGGAGATGCCGGGGATCGAACCCGGGGCCTTTCACATGCAAAGCGAACGCTCTACCACTGAGCTACATCCCCGTTGAAGCAGTCGGTCCAACAGATCCATTCTGAGTTCACATGCAAGTTCAACTGCTAAGATTAACATTTTTTTCAAATGACGTGTCAAAAAATTAAAAAAAAAGTTTTTTTTCTTAAATGATATATAATATATATTTACATTTTTATGCTTTTTTACATTTTTATCGAGTTTTAAAATTTTTTAAAGAAGGTATGTTAATCAGTTTGTAGTGTTACTTTGAAAAGAAATGTGTAAAGTAATCAATTATTTCACATGTCATAAAAAATAAAAAAATTTTTATCTTCTCAGTATCCCAAAATATATAACTTTTTGACGCTAAAATATATTTGAAAATATATTTAAAATTAAAATATATTCAAAATATATTTTAAATATATATTAAATGTATAAATATATATAAATGTATAAATATATATAAATGTATATAAAATTCAAATATATTTTTGCATATATTTCGGAATATATTTACATTTAAGTTACTTATATATACATTACAGAACAAACAGTGTTAAAGTACACAATGTTCATTATCAAATAATTGCCTTGAAAATTGTTATCATTCACCAAATGCAATTACTAGTTTCAGTATCAGACATAATATTAAACAACATTACGTCTATTGATAAAGTATAGGCTTCTTCTTATTTGCTTGTTTGATTGCATTCATACGATATTTAAAGAGCTATAAATCTTCCTTAAGTCACATATCATTAGGTATCGAACATAAAATGCAAAATAAAAGTAGAATTACTGAAAGCATTTCTACAATAAATATATTATATAATTTTTTTATTATATATTTATTCTAAAATATTATTATTAATTTATTTTCATCTTAAATATACATTATTTACTATAATAAACGCCCCTTAATAAAAAAATAAATAATTAATAAATTATTAGATATTATACAATATATTATTGATTGCAATTTGCACATCTTTGTTTCGCCATTTTGAAGCTATTTAGTCGTCAGGTTAATTTTGTTGGTCAAAGGAAGTATTATAAGCGACGATCATTAAGGTCACGCGGGTTCAAAGATTAAGGTGTGTTTCAAAAAGTGCGAAATCAATGACCCATAAATTAGGATCGACTGTAATGAATTTGCTTGTCCGCTTAATTTGAAATCAATGCACGAAGCGATTCATTGTTTCATCATCTCGTCACCAATGTAGAGTCTTAGTGCGACTACTTTGTAATAATCAAGTGTGCCTTGCTTGCTTGCTTTTAGCGATCTCGATGTAGTGCGCGCACGCGATGCTAAGTGAGCCTGAAAGTTTCGCTTTATTTTGCCTCTTAAGATGGCTTTTTTGCACGATTGTAAAATCTCACTTTGAACGAGGTTATTGGCTTCTAACGTAAACATTATAATATTAAAGCTATTATTCATACATAACATTCATTTTTTTATCTCTCAACATTTCCAGAAATAATAACAAAATTTGTTAATTATTTGATCGCTATCAGTTTTATAATATCCGACATTAAAGAAAATGTTGAATGAACATTTACATTTAAAATTTATATTTCATGAAAAGACTTAACAAATGACTGTGTTTAGTTGTACTTTTTTCAAAGTATTTTTTTGTAGTAAAATTCACAATGTTACGTTTTTAACATAATGTCACATTATTTTAAAGTTTTAATGATGCTTTTTCACAACTGCGACAATATGACGACAAATAAGATTCTCCACCGAAATCATAATAAAAATTTGAAAGTTGAGTTGAAAAGTTCAGAGTAACCAAATACTTGTTAGATAACAAAAGTATCTGACTTAATAAAACTTTGACAAACTTTTCGTGGCTTGCAAAATCTGGGTGATGATAAGATTGTCTTGATGAAACAGTTTGTAATTAACCATAGTCTAGTTTTGGTTATCTTCAACACAACTAAATTAAACTATTATTATAATAAAGAAGAAGATTAAATAATATTTTGTTGACTAATTAAAGTCGAAGTAAATTATAATTACTAATTCTTATTGTAAATGATTTGTTTATATTTAAAGTTTAAGCTCCTTTTGTTATCCGTATAAAATATCATTGATAATAAATCTCGTATATAATATTATTACCTAATTATATGCTTAAATAAAGTCCGTTTTATTATTTTTTTGCTTGAAATTAATTTTATCTCTTTTTATGATCTAATACAATATTTTATGTTTTCATTAGCTAATTAAAAATCTAATATTCCATAAAATACAATTTAATCACTACTACATATTGCAATTTAAAAGTCGAACAGGTTGCTTCGTATTGTATAATTAAAGTAGATTATCGATTCAGTCTTTCAAAATTGAATTTTCACAGAGAAAAAAAATGTAAAATTACAACAAATGATTTACATATTTCATATCTCTTTCCCTTCAATTATTTATTGAAAATAAATGTTAGTTCATTTTTCATTTTTTCAAGTAAAATTTCCAATACACGTTTCATCCAGACATTAATAAACTTTCATCTATAATTCCTCGAGGTACTCTGGAACAGCATAATTTTTCAATCAAATTTGTCTGCCTAAATATTACACTCTCTTGCAGCTTAACATTGTAAATTAATCAATTTCAAGGCGCTCGTTTATTTATTTTTGCACAGCAAAAGTAAAGCTGTAGTCGATAATCATTAATTTTCTTGTCGACGAACTTTTTAATCCATATTAAGTAGCTTACAGAGTTTTCATCAAGTCATAAACGAAATATTCAATAATCATTTTTCAGTTCACTTTATAAACACAAGCTGCACCTTAAGGTAAGACTATCGTAAAGTGGCGTATCATATATGGGGTTCCATTATTTTTTAAATATTTTACACTATTTTTAAGTAAAATGTACTAAAAACTGTAATACAGAACTTCTTAGCTGAAATCTACATTTGTTATATATATTTTTATTCATCTAACTACAATTTTAAAAAATATATGTGTATCCTTTTTCAAGAGACACGGTAGTGTCTCTGGCCAAGTACAAAAAAACGATCGTTTTTATAATTTACAATCAAAATATCATGGGTTTAACAATTTCAACTGCATTTATTTAAAATATTAGACGGTAAACTAAGAAAAATAACTTACAATGGAATTACTGTTTAAACAGTAACCTGACCACAGAATTCCCATTAACATGAAAGTTCCTGTTAAAAACAGTAAAAATTTTCCTTTCATGCACAAAAATTCTTGAAAAAATCAATAAAAATGTGTCTTCAGAAAGTAAATTTTCCAGTTTTTGACAGAATTTATTCGGTTAATGGGAATTCTGTGGTCAAGTTACTGTTTAAACAGTAATTTATTGTAAGTTATTTTTCTTAGTGTAGAATAATATTATTTGTATATATCATTGGAAAGTGTATCTTCTACATAATGGCATTCTAGTTTTTTTTATCAAAATCCTAAGAACAGGAGTTAATATATTAATAAAAGGCATTGTAGAAATTTAAAAAGGCTTATCCAGTTAAAAAGCCAGGACTAGGCTAATATGGGCCCAATGTTATATAATTCGTTGCAAGGTTGGAGAGTAGGGCTAACATAGGGCCTAAGCAAGGTCATATTCAGGCGAAATAAGGGTATGAAACACCTACCCACACATTCCATGTAGAACCATATTAGTCTTATATATACTATAGTCGACTTAAGTTGATGTTTACGAAACGTTTCATTAGAAGTCTTCGTAGCTCAGTGTGTAAGATATTGTTTAACATTCACATTTGGGTCTTGGATTCGATTCTCTATAATGAATTGTTCAACAAATATTTTACATAAATGTTGACTGAACCTAGATGTGCTTACTAAGACTTAATTAGGCCAATATTGGATTTTATCAAATATCCCATACCAGGATCCCCTCGTTAGGCCCATATTGGGAATACCTAACTAAGTAATTTATAAATAAGCGTTTCAGACCAATGTGGGTTCCTCAAAAGTCCCACATAAGGCCAATGTTGGTCCAATCTTGGAACAGGGTTTGCCCAAAAAGGCCTCAAGTTTAGCCAAGTTCAAAATTCTACCAGGGATTAAATTATTTATCTTTGGCAATTAATATTTCAATAATTAAACGGTAAAAAGAACTAAAATTTGGTGAATTAACGTAAAAATACTTAAATTAAAACATATATTTAAAAAAAGAAATCCTGTGAAAAGTTGTTTCATGATAGTCTTACCTTCAGAAAAGAGATTTTCCAAAGTAAAAAAAAATGAAAAAGAAAAGAACTTATTTACAATGTTTTTTTCTGAATCATTTTTTCGTTATTCTGATTATTTTTTCTTTCGGTTCGTAAAATAAAAGTCAGAAGAATGAAGCGAAAGGAATATTTGCTGGCAAGTAGAAAAAAGTTAATATGTGCAGGCAATAAAGAAAGGGAAGTTTCTTGACGGAAAGTAGTTTGCGTGCAGGCTCTGGCGTGGAAATGCGTCAGATTGAATCGTCGAAACCCGGAGAAACTACTGACCCCGTGTGAACGGGCTGTTGCGTGTGCGTGTGTCCACGTGCGCCGGACATTTATTTGCCGGCACATGCAAATGAGTCGCGCGCGAGCACGCCGCTGAACGATAACTGGGTCAACGGGTCGGTGTATGAGCAACCCTCCTTTATTATACATACCAACGTCTTACAGTCCTTTATATACATTTCGCGATTTGTCGAATAACCACTTCTGACATCGCACTTATCTCCAAATAAAATCGATCATGGTATTCACAAATTGATAACTTTATTGAATTTTCAGCTATGTAAATTGTATATCGATTAAATGAATAAATGTCTTAATTTATGCTACTTTTTGATTCCTTTGTTTTCTTGGCCAAGAAAAATTGATGGTTCTGCAGTGATGTTAATAAAATAGTAATATATATACATTTTATGATACTTGATAGTAAGATATGTAATGATTTATTTTAAAACTTGAAACTTAAAACTACTTGAAACAAAATATATTACGATTTTAAAAGTTTAATAGTTTAATTGGACATTATTTCTTCTTTGAGTAGCTTTTGAATATTTTTTTTTATATTATAAATAAATAAAATGTATAATATACCTAATTAAACAAAAACATTATACACTCATTTGTAAAATGAGAATTCATTCAAATGAACAATTTAATAACTTTCATTCAATGATTGTCAAATGAATTTTCCTGCATTCAATTTCAATGCTAAAATAACATCGATATTTATATTCACTTAAATTCACTTTAATCCAATAAAAAGAATTTGTTCTCCCCCGTGTTAAAAAAATAAATTATCCGACATATCGACCCCCGACTTACACTTATTGTGTTTGATATTTTTTTAGTAGATTCGAATTCAAGTTGCCTCGAAAACATAAGATGTATTTCGTATTATAGATATGAATGTTGCATGTATAACTCACTTTATCATCACTATAAATAAACTCTCTGTGAGAATGAATTCCACGCCAAAATGTCTTACCAATTTCTCGACTCAGAAATTCAATTCTTCGTTTGTAATTCCGTGAATTAACTTCAACGTAAAGTGAAATTCAATATTAATTATACGAAATTTCATGCGGCTCGCAAATGTTGCGTCTTCTGCGAAGCGAAATAACAGTTTGTTTCTTCAGATGACTGTACGTATAAAGAAAACGAAAAGTAGCGACGAAATATTTGATTTTTATGAATCGCTCGTAAAGAAAGTCGTATCAAGATGTGCTACTTTGTTCTTTTTCGTTGAAATATAATCCAGCCGAATATTCGATTATGTTGGTGACCTGAATGATTATGACTGATTTATTTAAGTTGTATTTGCAAGTAGAAATAAAAACGAATAAGCAGACGGTTCACATAGCATTTCTTTCTCTGGCGATGCATTTTCGAAACAAATTACTTGCGTTTAAAAAGTCATACGGAAAAACTGAAGCTTTCAAGCGGACTTTTAAATCCATCGATTCACGTCGTCCGCACGCAATTAAAATTATTTCCATCAGAGACATAATCTGCGATAAAAAGAACTTTCTTTTCATTTTTTTATTGTTTATTCCTTACACGACATCGTTCGCCTTGCCACTTAGATTTCGTTGAACTTACATGTTTACCTTCCGTGTTATTAACCTTTGCACTTCTATTATTACAGTCAAACATTTTGCACTTTTATTAATGAAGCTTAATTGCAAATACAAATTGCTCTCATATAATGCACAAATATTTTATTTTCCATTTTTAATTAGAGGGGAAAATGTGCATTTTCTACCCTGAAATAGAAAATGATTCAAAAAAAGCAGTATTTTAATTTAAAGCAAAAAATTATTTTTCTTTAAGAATTTGTTTGTTTAAAAAATTAGATTTAAATTGTTTAAAAAGTCGCATTTATAAAGAATTCGTAAGTCGTGGCTGGTACAAAATATAATGTGTGTTAGTAATTGGCGCGATTCCATGTGCGAAAGTCGTTAAAGAAGTTGAATCATTTTTCGAGACCTTGTTTTGTATAGATCGATGCGTCGCGTCAGGCGCTTCCTGACAAGAACCTTTCAGACACAGTATTATCCGCTGTCTGTATCTGGGACTTTTCAAGCCCGCGAACTTCGTGAAATATGCCAGTGAGATCTCATTGTTCGATCAAGTTGCAGCTCTTCGGAGAGTTTGCACGAATGTTTTGTAGTGGCATATAGTCAAGCAAAAAGTAAAAAAAGAAACAAAATGATCGATATTTGGTGCAATGTTTTCTATTGACATTTTTATCTAATGAGTTTGTCTTGAATAAGATTTATTGGTATGCTATTTATAATTTATATATTGTTTGATTTTTCTTTTAAGAATCATGCCTGAAATTGATTTAAGAATGAACAGAGATTAGTTATGGTGGTAAGATTTTATTTTATCAAGCGTGTTTAATGATTTTTTCTTTTCCTTTTCACCATGAAAAATGAACTTTGCTTTGTTTGCGTTATCTGAAACGATTGATGAGAGATTTTTGTGTCTGTGTTTCTAAGATAAAACACTGTTGTCTTGCAAATATTTAGCAAGTCTGAAAATAAGAATGTTTATTTTAGTTGTTCATTTTAAAGGATATTTTATAATTATACATTATATATTCTTTGCAATTCTGTAAAACGAAAAAGACAAGAAATGTATAAATGAAATAATCTATGTTATTTTAATTCATTAGATGTTTTTATCTTTCAAATACTTTTTTAAAATTAATAAATCATATGAAATTGTTAATTTCAGAGTAAAAATAATATTTTTACTTCCATTTCCTTTCTAATATTCTTAAAAATACACCGTAAATCTGGATATAAAAAATTTTTTATTACTGTATATCTATAGTATGAAAGATATATAATAAACCAAAAGTTAATAAACCAAAGGTGTAAAATTTTTGACGTAAATCATAAAAGTTCACTATTTAGTACGTTTATTGAAATTTAATTTTGACATAAAATGAAAGTAGTACATGTTATATACTACATTTTATATTATATCAAAATTACAACAGTCCTTTAATAATAAAATTATAATCTTTTTAAGTATATTCTATATTATATAATCTTACAGATTTATTTTCACTACAAAAGTATATTAATTATTCATTTTTACACTCACAATCATAGATCTTGAATTTTTACTCTTTTTAATAGCATTCTGAATCCATCGGCAAAAAATCATCAATTTTGCTGTGAAATTTCAATTGAATTAATAAAATTAATTCAATTGAAAATTGTACATTTTCAGGTTTTATGATTGTCAGTGTAGTAAAATTACGAGAAAATATAATTTATTAAATAAAATTTATTAAAATTTATTAAATCTATTAAATAAAATGACTTTTGTTTTAGGGCGAAGTCTTCCTACGGAATTGATAAATCATCTTCGGACACCGAGCTAGCAAATCAGGATAAGCGTAGAATTCGCACATCGAGGGGTAGGAGGGAACAATGGGCGTTCATAGACGGTCTAACTGTCGACAATTTGGCACGTTTTCGGCGAAGGCGTGTCGAAACCCATCCAAAAGATACTCTTGGTCCTGTACAGGACGATATGAAAGACTTAATTACCGAATATCGTTATGCTTTTCGAAGTTCCGATGATATTTACAGAGCGGCCAAGGTACCTTATATATACTTACTCATATATAAAAGTTATAATTTAAGGTGGTTCTATCGTTAAGTAGCGTATTCTTAGGGTTCTTATATATAATCATGTCTAAAAGTTAGTTTACGTAAATAAAAATTTGTAATAACAGTATATCGACGGTCCTTACGAAGACTATTCTATTTCAAAATTTTCCATTTAAAATATCATAAGAAATTTTGAAATGGAATAGTTTTCTTAAGGACCGTCGATATATTGTTTAAATCCACTTTTATTTCAATTTTTTCTAAAAATTATATTACAATAACATCATGAATTGTCCATCTCAGTAGCAGGGTTCTCTTAATAATGGCCAAAAAGTTTATATTCTCAACATTTTACTTTTTATTCATTATGTTCATAACTCATATTTTAATTTTTATTCACATCTGACTATTATTATGTAAGTTATTAAAAAAATTGTACTATTTTCGGGCCTGCTTCCTATACCGCTAATGTATTTTACTCAATTTTCATCATTAAATATCTTGGCTTTAGCATGGTCCATTATCTTCTAAATTTTGAGGAATTGCAGAAACTTACTTAACTAAGATATTTACACATTTTCATCAAATTCTGACTATTTTGCCTTAATGATAGTACCACCTTAAATCAAAAAATTGAAAATAATCAAAGAATATAAATGTTTCAAGATAATTAAAAAAAATATATTGTATACATATAAAATAGATTTACGTATTACGTCTTATAAATTTCACGAAACAACATGTAATCTGTTATCATATATATACTGTAACAAATCGCAGTGAAAAGAATTTTCTACTTGTAATGGACAATTCATCAAATGAATGAATCGATATTATCTGCGAATGATCAATGTTTTCTTTATGCTCAGGACGACACAAATATCGTCGACGTAATTATGCGCATAATTCAAATGGCTTTAGTTTTTATTTAAATTAAACAAAAATTGTTCTTTTGTCATAAAACAAATCAAAATCTCAACAAGCAACGATATAAAAGTTGAACAAATTATTCCATTGCTGTGATGAGAAATTTAAATATGACGAATAGTTTCTTCACAGTACATGGTAGAAAATAATTATTATCGTGCGAGTGTACAGACTCCATTTGCATAGTTAATGAGCTGAAGTAGGAAGTAGAAATCTTGGGGTCTTGCACGCAGCCGCCAAAAGTGGGGGCAAACATTTATATCACTCGACGAAACATGAATTATTTTTTATCATAAAACTTGATAAAGTAATCAATAAATTTGGTTAGCAAAATGCGATCGATATTAATTATTCTACTATATATATATGTATATTGTCATGTTTTATGTAAAATATAAGTTAAATAAATTAAAATTGTTTTAATGACATTATTTTACTAAAATTTCAATGTTTGTTCTCTGTTTATTTTGTGATTAATTTTGGATATTTTTATATTTAGGAAAATTTATGGGCGATTGCAAAAAAGGAAGAATCAAAATCAGAGGCGCCTTCTCCAACTAAAGATAAAGATGAACAAAGGGAATATCTGTTGCCAGTCAGTGAGACTAAATCAGACGTCGCCAAATCCGAACCTGCAAGTCCTAGTCCTAGAAGATCCATATCTAGTTTTAGTGTTATAGAAGACGACAAATATGTAGAACCTGAAAAAGATACAGCAACCATCACTGCTATGCAACCTAACGAAGTATCTTCCACGATGAAAACGTATTACTTTTTTTCCAATTGTCTAATTATTTTTCAGTTGTTATTATTATTATTGACACTAATCATGTAATTTGTATGATATAGAAGCGAACATGATTCCAATGATTATGACGAATTCTTCGCTACCACCGAATATTCCAACTTCGTTGCCTACGCGGGAATCCACAGAGCTCAACTGGCTCGACGAGCGACTTCACTTAAGATGGAAGGCGATATGGAAACAACTACGGAGAAGTGCGACAAATTTATACCCTGGCTTAACGTCACTCGACCAGAATTAGTGCGTTTGCCAACGCATTTGAAACTCGAGGGTGAAATTGAAACTTCGACTGAAAATCACGATCAATATGTTCCTTTTCTGGGTGCACATAGATCCGAGTCGTATCGACATCATGATCACTTAAAATTGGAAGGCGAATCGAGATTTATTCCCGAATATACCGATGTGTTCAAGGAATTCGATATTGCTAGTAAGATAGATACAATTTATTGAAACATTTAAATAATATAGTAAGTTTTTTGTAATATTATTTTTCTTAAACTTTGAAATTCAAAGTTTCATTTATTTAATTTAAATATTCAAAATCTCCTTTTAAAAACTAGTTTTTTAAAAAAAGAACTGTCAATTACAGTGGCTCGACAGAAATGTAAGATACCGAAATCTCATTTAAAGCCTGGAGGTTTTTACGATCCGACTGAAATAATAGACAATTTCGTGAGTCCAAGAACAAGACAAGCACAGTTGATGGAAGAATTGGCAAGAGACGTCGAGGCAGAGGAAGAAAAGAAAAAGAGTGAAACGAAAAATGACATCGAGAAAAAGAGAGAGGAAGATATGAAAGTGCTCGTAGCAAAATTGGAAGATCTTAAGGGACCTCCTCTAGAAATTGCGGAGTATACGGATGCCTATAAAGTACATATTCAACACAAGCAAAACTTTATTGAACTTATATTTTACAACTATTACTCTTATCTCATTCTAATTGTAATATCTTTATTGTTTTTGTAGAATAGCTAAATTAGATTCAGATGTAGATTAGACAGCTTTGTTACCGTAAATCATAATTTTTTATCATCATAAATGATCATTAATAATTTCACCATAATCATAAAATAAGATTCTAATAAGTGTTTATTTATTAAAATACAGAATTTTCCAAGAGAGCGACCGCGAATTTACAAAAGGGACAATGAGATTGGAAAAGCAGATGGAACGAAAGTGCCGCCATCTCCAACGCACAAGAAATTCCCATTGAAACTCGACCAGGACCCGGAGTACAAATCCATCTACTTAGACCTTCCGCAAGATCGACCGATGTTCCGATCACCGTCCAATATGCGCTCGTCAGGTCCATCTTCCAGTCGAACAAGCGTAGCTTTAGGTTCCAAAAGTGGTTCTAGAGAATATTTAGGACCATCTTTTGACGTACGACATCACAGTCGAATCCCGAAAATAGATCCTTGGAGGGTACCTGCCACTGTCAAATTGGACAGCGAATTTGATATTCAGCCAGAATTTTCAGTCAGTCAATATCAGCCGAGAAAATCGGATTATGCGCAGTATAAGGGCGAGCGGAGGCTGCGACGAGCGCGCGATCGTAGTATCAGTGCTTCCAGAAAGGATAATTATTGGATCAATCAAGATAACGGCGAACATTTTGGTAGAGTGAATGCGGCGGAGGATCAAGATGCGTTTCAAGTTCTTCAGACTAGAGTTCATGAAGAAAGTGTTGTGGGCAAACCACCACGTGCGAGCAGAAGGTCCGTATTTCACAGCTAAAAATAAAATTACCATTTAAATTGATTCAACATTTTACGATTTAACTTTGTATATTTATGGAATATTAGGTCATTATTTACATATTTGAGTTGTTTATTATTTAATAATAATTTTACTTTTTCGTTCGTTATTTGACGTTAATAAATTATGCTTTCTTTCTTTTTATTTAGGTTTAAACTGCCTTATTTTTTAATGAGGTTTAAATCACACTAAATTTATTCTTCAGAAAACAGCAAGTGTAAACTTTTTCCAAAGTAAAACTCTATTATATTTCTGTAATATAAGTAATATGTAATTATTATTTCTATTATTACAATTATTTTATCTTTGAACATTTTATATTATCATATATTAAATAATTTTGAAATAATTTCCAGACCTTCTCGAGCTTTACGTCCAACGCATCTCGAGTTTGCCGATCGTTCGACTCTGCAAAATCGTTCACCGAGTCCTTCATATCGTCTGCACGTGTGCCACGTGGACGACCAACCTTGGGGATTCAGTCGGACAAGAAACCGATCTCCATCCCTACACAAGTCTTCCGAAAAACTGCGGGACGCATCGCAGAAACCGCCGCTTCCTGAACTCACAATCCGCTCGTATTCACCAAGTTTTGCCAATAAAGAGAGACGAAGTTCTGTCGCAACCGCAAATAATTCTGAACAGTCGTTTGTTGTACTTGACAATGCAATTAACTCAGTCAGTAGCAATAACAATCCGCCGATTGAACCACGCGCGAGACGACGAAACATAGAAGATTTGGATCAAAATAGTAATTCGGATTATTCGTCCAGTAATTTATTGACTGATTTGCCAAGAGAAAGACCGAGGAACCGAACGCCACCGAATTGGATGCCACCGTGGTACGACAGTACTGACACAATTTAAATATAACTTCGATTTCATTCCATTTAATTTCGTTGTATGAAATTAAATTAAGATTTCATTACGAAAATATAGTAGTTAAGACAAAACTGAAATTGGAAAACCTTTTTTGATTTAATATAAAGATTCAAATTAAATTAATTGATTATGGAAATATGAAAAATTGTATTATATATGGGTGATCAAAAACTCGACGAACAAAAGACGCTTGATTCAAAAAGCATTTTTTTCATTGATTAATATCATAATTGTAATATGTACTACAAAAAGTTACAATTGTTTGCGACATGTTGATTTATGTATAAATATAATATTGTATATTATGTAATGTTCAGTTTGATAATCGACGAACAACTATTTCAAATTAACTTAAATTAATGACTGAAGTTGAAAAAAAACTTTATGTATATTGTTTGCACAAAAACATGCTGGCATAGTTGTGCAGTATTCAAAGAACAAAGAATTTTATATATCAAAACATTATGAAAAGTAATTGTAAAATGTATATTTAAAATATATATTTTCCAATTATTACTATTATTTATATGATTATTACTACAAGTTTTAATAGTAAAATATAACGAACAATAATTGATATGAAAACTATTTATATAGTTAAAAAATGATCAATATTTGTTATCGAATACATTTTTGCTGGAAGATGAAGATGAAAATCAAGTCTTTAAAATAATAGAAAATAATTCAATCTTTTATAATGAAATGCGTTAAATAGGAATGATTTATTCAAATTAAACTGAACACTGCCATCAATAATTTTTTGTACAAACTAATTAAAATATTAGCAACAATTTAGAATTGATTATATGTCATACTGCAAATTGCGAACAAATGTTTGAATGAGTGAATTTATATGTGTATACAAATGTTAACAAAGTATTAGTAAAATTATAATAGAATTTCCGCTTTTTAAATAAAGATCGTGTAGCACAGTGATGTAACTACATGTGATTAATATTAATACAAATTAAAAATAAACAATGTTAAATGTTATATGGAAGTAAGTGAATATTATATGCAGTTTTGTGTTTTAATATAAATAATGATACGCCCTGGCGGCTTGAACGTAGTTATGTCACTGTAATAATTAGAAAATTAAGATTTATATGGAATTGATACAAATATCAGATACTATAAAAAATTTTAGTATCTGAAAAATGCATACATTTAAAGTACTTTGAAACAATTTTGACTTATTTTTATTATAAAACTGTTATTAATAGACTGCAACAACTTTCGTCCATTTCCATTTGCACAAAAAAGTATTTTGAAACAAAAATTAATTGTTAAAAATAAAATAACAGTTAAGTAACATATCATTTGTATTTTTATGTTAACATATATTTTGTACTACAAAAATATGCATTTATTTAACAATAATAATTACATCAATTTAATTTTGAAAATTACTTAAAAAGTGAGAACAAAACTTTAAGAACTATTAGAATAATATGTGTATTCATACAATAATGAAGATGATGTACATGAATGTCCAAATTTAAAATTGTTTACATAATTATTCTGAAAATATAGTCAAAATAGAGATAAATATTAAGTACTGCCGATATTTTATTTCATGTTCATATTTGGAAATGAAGCATTTATATTGAATTTGATGTTCTTCCATATTAGTAGCAAAATTTAGATAAAAAATATATAGATGGATGTATCATTTATGAATTAGCCATATAATTAGCTAAAAATAACTGTTTTAGTATACTAAAATTGTAAGCATAATAGTTATTGGTTGTTAGACAAAAATATAAAAAAAACGATGCAAAATTGAAAATTAATCTGTTATGCTCAAGTTATCAAAATACGTTTATTAAAAAATTATCAAATTCTTTATGCAAATTGTTTCTTAAAGAACGCTGTTAATTAAAAATGCATTTTTATAACTAGATTTTTGAATATTTTTGTCAGAATATTTTGAAAATATAAAATAGAAGAGACTTGGAAGATTATAACAAATTCATACATTTTCATATACGATGAAGCGAATGTTTGTAAACTCTTGTACAATTCAAATTTGTATAAATAAGTTGTATTATAACAATAAATTTGTTAATAAAGTTTATTTTGAAATTCCAAAATGAGTCGTTGTTATACACCTGAAATGCACATTTATGTTAATAATAATTAATTAAAATAGTCAATTTCTATTAATTAAAAAAATAATAAATTCAATTTAAAAAAATATAAAATTTTTCTGTTGATTCAGTGATAAACATTTTCATGCAATTTTACGTAGACTTTTTAATGCAGTAATTGCACATTCAATCATTTAAATTCTCGCGCGTTTTTATTTGAACCGAATCTCGTAGATAAACTCACCAGATGACGCGATAAACTTTGGTTGTTTCTTTTCATGTGCTAATGCATTAATCTATTTAGTGCATGATCTTAGATTTTTAGGAGTAAAGTGTGACACAAACTCGGTGATCGGTCTGCTATTTTCATGTGATTTTTGGCTATGTTAAAAAAATACAATATAATACAAATATAATACAATTAATGATGATGTGAAAATTAATGGAATAAAAAAATACTTGTGGACGAATTTTTGAACGTTAGTTACATTTATTTATGTTAAAATAAATATGATACATAAAATGAGATGTTTAACGTCTTTTACAAAAAGAGGTATATTTGCATTGTTTTTTGCCGATCGTGATTATGATAACAAATATGTAGAAAGAGAAATTAAAACGAATTGGGATAAAATTTTGCGTATTTTTGATCGAGAGTAAGTATACTTATAACTATTTTTTAATAGAAAACTGTTGATAAAATAATATACAATATTTATGATTATAACTGAAAAAGCAATTTTTTATTTTACATCAAATTAAAAATTAAGAATGGCAAAAATGCCAAGCATTCATTGTTATTGAAATTAACATACGATACTTTTTAATAAATTTTTAATTTCATTTCAGTGAAAAGCAAAATTTATCACCAGAATTGTGTACTGTTGCAAGCAACATATATGGCAGTATACTTATAGGCGCTGG
The DNA here is from genome assembly GCA_022817425.1 of Gryon sp. ZL-2020. Classification (NCBI taxonomy): domain Eukaryota; kingdom Metazoa; phylum Arthropoda; class Insecta; order Hymenoptera; family Scelionidae; genus Gryon; species Gryon sp. ZL-2020. Next base: position 6,744 of record JABFPJ010000425.1, on the reverse strand, counting down.
ATATACCGGATTTTTATATTCAAGACAAAAAATGTACGATTACATTGAAAACAATATGGGCACAAAATATCTAAGTAGAATGGATGCAGAAAAAAGGCTAATACATAAAATGACTGCTCAGTTTGTAAGGGGTGCTGTTTATTGGGGAATTCGAATTTCATTTTTCACCGCAATTTATTCGTAAGTATTTTTATATTCATTGATGTACTTTTGTTATAACTTGTTGAAATTAATATTTAAAATGCATTTTTATTTTTATATGATTATTATTATAATATGAATTTAATTGCAGATTTATTTATGTGAGCATTGGAGCTATCAGAGAAAATCATTCAGCTTGGAACTTAATTGGAGCTGGAATAATTGCAGGTGGTTTTTATAAAATTCCATTAGGTATCAAAGGCATATTTTCAGGCAGTGTTGTTGGAGGATTTTCAAGTGCTTTAGCAGCAACTGTGATTCAAGGTCTACTAACATTAACTGGAATTAGTTTTAACGATATCATGTTAATTAATTATAGAATGATTAATAAGAGGGAGTAAGTATGATAGAATATTGTTTTTCTTAAGAAGCAAATTATTAAGATTATTATATCATATTATATTTGAATATTTGCAGCTCAATGATTTCAAACAGACAATCACTGAGAGAAGAGAAGGAAATAACGGCCGAAATGATTGAACTAAATACGAATGCAGTGGACTTTAATACATTCATTGAACAGGTAGAAGAAAGTCCCGAAAAAGAAGAAACAAATAAAAATAATGAAGAAAAAAAGGTGTAAATAATGTATATGATAAATTTATAAATAAAATTGTTAAATTATATTAATGTGCTTGTTTTGTAGTTTTTAAATATAATTATTTGCATAAAAAGCAAAATAGCATGCAAAATTAAGATTAAGTTTTGCTTTTAATTGTTCAAGCATATGTTCAAAGCGTAGTATTTTATTCTAACATTACTAAGAAGACGAAATATCGATAATTTATTTTATTTTATCGTTTTTTTATATATATAAAAAAATCACATGTCTCTTCGCAACAAGTGTCACGAATGACGTACATCATCAGAAAATAAAACAAGTTCTCCATTTTACCTTTAAACGTAGATAAATATATTACAGTTTACATCATGAGATAATAAAAGCATGGACATTGATCGAACTTGAAAATGAATCCATGTGATTCCGTGGTCGCGTATTTACAATATCCTTATTGTAAAAGCAGTTATATGATTATCACATTCAAATGCGAGTTCAACTGCCAAATGGTTGCAAGTTAATCCTCGTTGAAAATTCGTCGATGATTGCAATTTAATACTTAAAATGTGTTTCTCCCTTGACAGTTTAAAAAAGAAACTGTCTCTTAAATTCTTAATGAGAAAATAAAGTGTCTGTCTTTTATTCGCATACATATTTTGGATATAGTTGAAATATGTTTTATATATATACACATAATTGGCCTTAGTCTTATCATAACATACTTATTCTTGAACTTTCGTTATACGTTTAGCACCACGATTAGGGGGACCTTTAGGCTTTGCGAATTTGGGCCGATGTAAATTCACCTTTGGATGTAACTCGTTTTGGAAGAAATCCTCAGTTAGTTCCGTTCCATCATCAGTCTCAATCTTAAATGTTATAATCAAAATATTAATCAATTGAAACATCTTTTTCTTATTTACTTGTTAAATTAGCCAAACAAATGATTGAAAAAGATAATTCACGATAATAATCAATAATAACTATTAATTAACTTCCACTGATAAATACAAATAATTTAGTCATTGATAATGATCTGCAATCATCAATTAATATTATAATTGGTGATTTATATTAATGATAATTAGATCATTAGTCATAATTTGTATTAATGAGACCATATTCATTAGTGATAATTGATCTTCTGAATATTAAACTGAGATTCACTTACTAAAGTATACATTATGTATTCCATGATTTATAAAGGAACATTTATTACCTTTTTAGCTACTGTTATACCCAACGATTCAATATACTCGAGCAGTGAAGCTTTGCATGAAGAGTATAGCATTCTTTCTTTAATACTGCAATTGTATCCAGGCATGCTATATATAAAAACTAAAAATACAAAAAATACATGTTTATTTTTCCCATCTTATTAATATTGAAACATTAATGTAGAATAACATAAATCAGACCTTTTTCATTTGTATTCTCATAATTATTTAATGACTTTTTTAAAAATAAAATTTATCCAATTACCTGTACATTCTAAATAATCTCCCTCATGCGTATGTTTAAAATTATAAAGGTGATATCTTGCGGCATCCGAAGGAACTTCCGCCGCGAGTCTATCTAATTCGAGTTTGCATGCTTGTACCAAATGAATTTTTTCTTCATCAATGTCAATTTTGAGCTGAACGTAATCATGAACTCCATTACCCAAATCAATTAATGCTTTTTTCGCTTCGTCAGACACAGGGAAAGCGACGCCACTCAATGTCTGATACCTTGTTTCTACGTTATAATCAGTAGTCACAGTCGTTTTTTTGAGCTCGGCTAATTCTTCTTCAGCCGTGGTTAGTGGAGCAGGTGCGGCATCATTTCTCTTATACCTGAAAAGCAATTAAATCATTCGAAAAGTATGCATAAAATATTCATTGAAAAATAAATAATTAGAATTATTTGATTTTCTTTATGTTTACCTATAATATCCTTCCAGACTAATATCCTCGATTGAGGTGCCGTGCAATTCTTCTTTAATCGAGGCAGTGCCAAATTCTTGTTTGAGAGTTGCTTTGGTCGAAGCATAAAGCATTTTTTGTCTCACTGGAGCAATATCAGGGGACCATGAAATTAACAACCAGTCATAACCCGAATCTGATGATTTTGTGTCAAAACGATAAATTATGTATGCCGGTTGATCTTTGACAATCAAAGGCAAAATCATCTTATCATAATCCTCGTGCCACTTTCCATTTGGCTTTGCTGATGATGCTGGCACCAGTTCCTCTAAAATACAAAAAAACATTTATATTAAGTAATAATGCTAAAAATAAATAATTCATCATAACTTAAACAACCGACAATAAAATAAAAGAAAATATATTCATTTGTTTTTTCCAATCAATTCACTTCGAGAAAAATGTCTACATAAAATAGAAACTTGTGACCAGTCATTCTCTAAAAATACCCTTCAGGAACTAAAATGTTTCTTAAATGTCAAAATACAATCTAAATTTAAAAATAACTGTATCTCAAAAAAAGTATCTTCATCAATTGATCCATAAAATGCCGTTCAGTTTGTGATCATATCCAATGAACTCTAAAACTTACGAATAATAAAATAACCAAATCAACAGAAAGTATGTTAAATTCACAATTATTCTTTTTCCTTTAAAACTTACCATTTTCAACTGAAACCTTAAGAAGTCGTATCTTTCCATCGCGGCATTTCGCAAACATTTTTCTGAGCGCATCGTTGGCTGCAAATAAAGGGAAATTGTAATTAAATTTATATTATACAATTAATTCCTGTGTATTCTAATTAAATTACTTTCAATTCAATCTTTCAATTTGAATCTTCGGATAATTTCATTTCCAGTCAAATAATATGTTAAGAAAATGCGAGATTAAAAACTTACGCTTAATTCCAGTTTGATGTGACATTGTTCAGTTGAATCGTTGTCTCGCGTTTGAAGCGCTGTCAGATTCGTTGCTCGAGACTGTGTAACGTGACTCCACCTGATGTATCCTGTTCGTGATTCTAGCAGGAAGTAGGTATCGTAATTATGAGCCGCTTAACACAACGTTACACTTCGTACACACCGTCTGGTCAGTAACTGACACTGCCACCGTGCCACCAGCATGAACAGATGATTTACTATCGAGCAGCTTAAATGTTCCTGCTCCTATATACTCTTAGCTCTGTGTATGAGATACACTTAGATACTTTGTGTTGCTGTGTGCACGGCTCATACGCATCGATAATCACGTGGCTCGTTCGAACATTTAAACTCATTGGTCGGATATTCCCGCCAATATGTCAATGCTTATTGACATTATTGACGTGCGAAGATTTCATTTCAACGGTCGCGTAAAAACAAATTCGTATTTCATTGATAAGTGATTTTCAAATGTCAATTTGAAAATCACTTATCGGGATTTTTTAAATATTAAAAAAAAGAAATTCATGTATTTTTTAAAAAGAAATAAATGTAATGATAAAATGTATGTTTATGAATATTATTTAGTATGTGATATGAAAAATAGACTGTGATTTTGCTATTTATTAATTATATGACATTTTTTTTAGTTGAAAAAGGAAAAAATTATGGGATGAGAACCAGTAGCGGTACCTGGTGGTTCCCGTAAAAACTTTCGTCAGGTTGAAGATAAAACAGATCTTATAATAATCAATTATCTGAAATTCCTTTCACTTTATTATGACTCAGTTATTTGTTAAGTTGAATGCCACTGCTAGATTCAACAGTAAAATATTTCCTAAGTGAATACTGAGCCAAATTCGATATCAATGCCAATATCGATCTGACCATTTATTGATTGAATATCGAAGCAGTATAAAGTTCCTTTCATTGTGATAGTCAATTAATATTAGTAATAAAACTATTAACAATATTAACAGTAATATTGTCATTTTAATATACACAATAAACGTTACAATGAAAAATTATTGAAATTTTCTGTAAATAGTAAATAAATTTAAAATCTGTTAGAAAGTATAGTAATTTTTACTAGATTTTAGAATATCTGATATAAAATTATTCAGAATTTTTTTATTAACTTTTTGTCCATGATTATTATGTGTTTTTTTATTTTGATGATGAATGATAATGATGATGAACACAATAAATTGATAAAGTATCGATGACGATACTTTTTAATATTTTTATTTAACTATTTGTTCACTTTACTGTTAACATTGTCTCTATTAAACGATAATAATTAAATTTTTACTATGAAAATAAATACATTTTTATTCTGGAAAAAGTTTTATCAGTTATCCTTTAGTTGTCTATTTTCATTAATAATTCTGCTCTACTATATCGTGTCAAGTAATACTATACATATCTAATTATATAATTACAAAATATTTGAAATGCAAATTGAGATAATATTTAATAATATACATATTAATTGTGCACTGAAATTGTGGTGTTCATCCAATTTTATGTTACAGAAACAATAATGACTTATATTTAGTATTTAATGCGATTACAACGTTATGTAGTTATAATATTATTCAAGCAATTGAAGTAAAAGTGTAAAGTAATTGCCCGTTTTTAATATTTAGTATGTCATAAGTTAAAAAAATTGCATTGTGCAAAATATACAGATGATTAATATATTTAAAACTGAATCTTCAAAACGTACAAAAAAGACTTGCATTTACGATACCTATTATTACGATGTTTATAGAATATCTTGTATGTTAAACGAAACATTGTATTGCAAGCCGGTATTATTACTTTTATTTCGTTCGCCAGTACTATTAATAACGTACATTGCGGTAAATTTTAATATTGATATAAAATGAAACTTTTATTGTCTTTAACATTTTATTTAAAACTAGAATTTTTAAGTATTTATATTGAGTAAATATAATGTCTGCACTAAAGAAAATGTTGCAAGTGAAAAAATTAACTACTTTAAAGCAGCAATTGCTTACATAAAACGTGTAAAAAATATTTGTGTGTCCGTTTAATAAAATTGTATGCATCAAATTAATAAATGTTTGTTAAAAAGTTACAATCTTTCTCACATTATGGAAAAGATATAGTCAAAATTGTATCATCAATTTTTGAAATTAGTTTAGTCTTCATTTTGTTGTTTATGGATTTGAACTATTACATACATAGAACCAAGGTAAGAAGTCAATTTGAAATATCTGTGTATTTATTACAAATTTTTTTTACCTTTTTCCTATTTTATTATATCTGTGGCGTCGAGGAAAAACAAGTTAACTGACTAATTCGTAATTTTGAGATATTTAGCTTTAAAGTTTCAAAATTAAATTTGCTCATTTCGTTATAATAGCTTTAAATTAAGTTTTTATAATATTAATTATGTCAAATAATGTACAGAAAACATGTTTAACCTTGATTTTTTCTACATAATTTATTGGAATAATAAAAAAATCAGTTAACTGGTTTTTCCTCAAAAAAGTCAATTAACTTATTATTCCCCAAAATTTAATGTGTCAATTTTCATCCGATTTACTTGAAAATTTGCACAGATCTTCTCTGAAGCATAGTAAAGAAATCTGTAAGACGACTTTTTGAATTTTTAATTTGTTGCAAAGTTATGGTTGTTTGAATATAAAAAATACATAAAAATAGCAGAAAAATGGTCTATTTTTTGCATATTAGCGTTCAAACAAACATAACTTTGCAACAAATAAGAAATTCAAAATTCTGTCTTACAGATTTCTTTATTATGCTTAAAAGAAGATGTGTTCAAATATTCAAGTAAATTGGATGAAAATTGGCTGAGAAAAACAAGTATGAATTTGCCCTATTTTCAACCCTTTTTGTTAAAAAAAAGGGGGGATAAAATTCATTTTCAAAAAATTATCATCATCTAAAAGTTCAGTTTCACAACAGAGTCATTAAATATATTAAAAAAAAACAAAATCTATATTGAAATATTCATATATATACGTTTTCATATACAGTTAACTGTTTATTCCTTAATAATGTTCAGTTAACTCGTTTTTCCTCAAAAATGTCAGTTAACTCATTAGG
>JABFPJ010000424.1:7827-42117 GCA_022817425.1 Gryon sp. ZL-2020 | reverse complement strand
ATTCTCCCATAATCAAAGAATCATGTGATTACATTTATTTTATTTTGTTCATTATCAAAAAATTTTAATTTAAAAAGACACTAACACTGACACTAAATTCGGGAAATTTACTGAAGAATCCCCTTAAGACGCCGAAAACGCCAATAATCGTTGTTTCAATATATTTAAAATAGTTTTGATAAATTGAATTAAAAATCAATTTAATTAAAATTATTATTTGTTTATAGTATAATTATATGTATAAATAAATATGTATATAATTATTTAATTACTTTTAACAATTAAATAATTAGGAATACATTTTATAAATATAAAATTAACAACACAAACACATTTAATTACAAATAAAATGTTTATTATAAAGATTTCTTAGTATACAACAAAATTAGTCACTTTCTACAACATTTGGTAATCTTGAAACGTAACATTTGTCATCGATCTTCATGAAAATACCTTTTCAAAATAAAAGTTTTATTTCAATTTTGAGTTTATTTGATTACATTATTTCATTAACATATTTATAAAAAAATTTCATTATTTTCTGATATAATTTTCTTTCAATTATTAATTACAATTCAAAATTATTATAAATTATTTTTATAATAAATTAAGGGTAAAAAATTTAAATTGATTTTCATTGTTTGTTGTAGTTCTAAAACAATATAATTCGATTTGATTAAGTTTAATTCAACTGAATCAAATGGTAAAAAAACTGTATACGTGGAACGCTAACGCAATTTAAAACTATATACATAATATGTTAATCGATTTATATGGATTTTCATTTGCTGGGAATCTTAATCTCAATCAAGCTTAAGAATGGATCTTAATTTACTATATATTTCACATTTTTAAAAATGAAAAATAAAAAGTTCATGAACATATTTGCTGTATAAAAGTCAAGTTTAAGAACAAAAAAGTATCATAATGTTCAATTAATAGCGATTATTTATGTGAGCGATTCTCGCAGTGACGTCAATAGCGTTGTCGAAAATAAAACGTTCAATGACTCTTAATACAGCGAATTTTTATGAATTTAAACTAAATGAAATAATCGGCGCTAATTGAACAGCTACACTTTTCCATGTCACGGGACTATTCGTCATACCGCATTTTCCACTCAAACGTAGGAATTTATCATACGCCTTCAGTTAAAACCACGATCATGAACTTGTAATCAAACTTAATAAACAAAATTCTAAATTTCTGTAAAAAAAGTTGTGCTGTTTTAAAGATGAAATTCGCAAAGTGTACTTTAACTTAACTTTAATTAATTTAAACGAAATTGATGTTAAAGTTGATTGATTTGTTTACCATTTCTCTGAAGTTTTGTCTGACCGAACAAAACGTTATGTGAATAAATTGATGATAAATTAACGCAACATGTTGTTCCGCACGTAGCATAGGCACGATATTTTTATTACTTTGTTTAGGAAAGCAAAGCAAAGTTGAGGATGATTCAGATGAATCATTGTATGCGCTTCGTGAGTAGTTATCACGAATGTCACTTATAATGATATATAACCGGAAGCAGTGAAAAATGTATATTACAAAAAAATCATCAACCGTTTATTCATTTTCAATTTAATTAAAAAAATATATTTCAAAAAATCTCATAATTTAATGTAATTTATTATATTGCAATTCGATCAAATAATAAAATTATTCGTCATTCAATAAAACAAGACAAATCTTTTGTAAAAATTGTCTTCAAAAATTGTTGCTGTTTTAACGATTTTTATTTACGAAAAGTTGTTGAGTTACTTACAAAGAGACACGTTCTGTTACTTCATTGATTGATTAAATCACTGCAATTAGAATATTCAGTTTCAACGTATTTTCTTATTTAACATCAAAGTCATTGCATTTTAAATTTGCAATATGCTAATCGCATAAGTGGTTTTCCACGGATCCACAGTATCGATTGCAATTATTTGTTAAAAGTAATAAAAGAGGTAAGAATGCAATATGACAATTTTCAATTCCCGGACGAAATAATCTTCAAATGTAATTGATTTTAATAGTTGCGCTTATACGGTTTTTTGCTCTATAATTAAATAAATTAAATACAATATCTAATCATTTTTCGAGGAAAATATAATTTCTTGTCTTTGGAATTGAAAAACAGTTTTTTGTCAAGTCATTTAATTTTAATATATAAATAATGTTATAATCGCTTTTCTCTTAAGTAACATTGTATTTGAGATGATTCACTTTATTTATAATAAAGCTCTTAAGCTCTTTTTTGTGTTGCTCATTAAAATCGTTTAACGTATAATAAAAAAACTACAGCTTTGCGAATCAAAATAATTTGTAAATCAATTACATCTTCGTCGAAATAAAATGTTGCAAGTAATGGTTTTCATTTACAGAGATTTTGACTTTAATGATTCTTTACTTCAACTAACATATTTTTTTACATTTTTAGTGGAACTAAAATTATCTATGTTAAATAATCGAATAATATATCAAAAACGATAATGTAATATTGAATCTGACGCCAATGCAATATGAAAAATTCATTAACAACTATTATATTGATATCGCATCTCGAAAAACTGTATTGTATCTCAAGAATAGGATCTTGAATTAAAAAAACATTTTAATCTTATTCCTTAGTAGTATTCAAGTGATAAGAATTTTCGGGGATTTATGTTCAACCAGTATATTAAATATTTGCCAAAGAAATTTGACGTCATAGGCTGTTTTGTACATTATACAAAATATGTTTATTAACATTTAACCCTAATGATAAGAGACACTTCTATTCCACTTTATTTTATCTGACCATCGTCATTTTAAATCATTTCTTTTTTTTTTTTCTTACATCCGAATTATCTCAGTGAACAAATACTTTCTTAACTCAACTTCTTTTCTAAAACACAGGTATTAAGAAAAAATTATTTCCTTAAATTGCAATTAATCATTAAATTTCTGAAGGCAATTTTTACAAAACATTTGTCTTGTTTTTATTAAATGATTAATTTTGCTATTTGATCGAATAATAAAAATGTACAAATGAAACGCGTGGCATTGATTATAAAAGCGCATACTTTGTTAAACGATTATTTATTTGTGTCAACGAGAGTTACAAATTTGTCGCTTGTAACTTCAAGCAACCGGTTCGCGCGAGCAAAGGTCGTTGACGCATCAATTTATTGTGCTGAGCAACTTTTTTTGTACTTCTCATCATTAGGATATTATCCCTCGATCAATTGAAGCAAACCATTTCACCGAAGAAATTAAATGACGACCGTGACAATAAATCATTAGAGCTACATTGTGCTTTCGAGTTATCGAATTTTCTAGCAAACCTTATCCAGATGAGAATAAATTAAAGTGAAAGTTGTTATACAAAATGGTCGATGCAAAAATGCAGCAATTTTAAATACAATAGAGTAGAATGCAAATGTATAATTGTAAATAATGTTGAATAATAGTTAAATAATAAAAATGTTTATGTTTCAAGTGAAATTAAGTGCTTTTTTATGCATCTGAACTTTATTGATATGAACTCTTGAATATGCAATAAATAACATTAACCTTAAGAAGTTAGCATTTTCTTTTTCCCGTTTGCAGAGATAACATTTCACATTTTGTCCACAAGTCGCTAAACTTAATCGAGATTAAATGTCGACATTTATTTCATACTTTCTCCATTAATGAAAATTCAAAAAAGTATGCTGGGAAAATGTTTTTGCGAAATTATTTTAAACTTAAAAAATTAAAATCATTGCTTTTTATTAATGATTTTATAAAATAATATATTATGCACCAATATATGCTGCGCATGCGCACGAGGTTGCATTGCTATTTTTCATACTCATTTATAGAGAGAGAAACATTTTTTTGTCACTCGGGGAGGAAAACTGTCCTTTTCCTGCCTAAGAAGTTTTCGGGAGTTTTCCTTGTTACGTAATATACTATTATTGCAAAATAATGCTATTATGAAAAAATTATTATAAAATGAAGTAGTATAAATGTTTATATCAAATTTGCAAAACATAATTTGTAATAAACCAAATTTGTAATAAATGTTGTATAAAATGAAAAATAAGACAAAAGTGCAATTAATAAGGATAATCTATTTAAAGCTTGGATTGTAATTTCTACATATATGTATTATATTATGTAACGAGAGGGTAAATGTAAGTATTATCAACGTTTGTAATTTATCACTCAATTGGACTTAGTTTTAAGCACGTGCTGCAAAGTTAATATAACTTGATAATGCCTACTCAACTTATTACATCCCCATGTATATAGTTGAACACGTTCACATTATAACACAATACCAAGTTACAGACTTTTCGGTAGAATGTAAATCGTTAATAAATTTGATTAAGAACCAGTTTCATATAGTAATCAACAAGTTATGTTCATCAAAAGTGAATACGAACAATATTGGCATAATTTTACGAATATATTTTTTGTCATAAAAATGTTTAATTAAATATTAACATTTAAAATTTGTTTAAATATTGATGTACATAAATTATCGTAAATTATAAACATAAAAATAACAGCTTTTCATTAAACATAAACAAAAATGAATAAAACAATGAGAATAATCGTTAAAGGAAAAAGGAAACCTTTTTTCTGTCATTGTGTCATGTAGTTTTTGTTATTCGATATCAGAAATAGATGGAGAAGGAGAAAAATGATGCAGCCGATGTTTTCGCAATTTTCGTATTCGTGTATAAGTTCATCGACATATCGTTTCATATTTCATTTAACTTAACCGGACTTCGGTAGGCGAAAAAAATAAGACAAGCTCACGCAAGTTGCATTGATAACGGCAAATAAAGACGTTACCGATAAATCGCGAAGCAATTTAATCGGTGTCGCGGCACGAGAAGTAAATAAACGTGCGAGTAAGCGCAGTTCCAATACCACCATGCCGAGGTACACAAATTACGAGACTTTTGTTGACGAATCGACTTCTTTGTTGAAGTGAGTAACGGCCGGCATGTGATTTTATTATTTTAATCTTTTTTTTTCAATAAAATTAAATGAAACGTAAAAGAAAGATAATTAAAAAGTGACACCTCTTGTTGACTTATCAGTTGCTTTTACGCTTATGATATGACATCATTTAATACGTGTTGTGATTGGTTTCTTCGCCTATGTTAAGTGTGATCATCAATTGATTAATCAGGCAAAAGATGAGTACGATTATAATTGTCACAATAAGTTGGTACAAGTGAATTAAAATAAATGTAAACGAAATTTTTCCTTGTAATATATCGAGTTTCAATTATGCACTGATAAAAATATAATATTAAACATTGTTAAATTTCCTTGTATGTGTTGTATATATATAAATAATTTTACCAAAATTACTAAAACTGTAATTTTTTGTAATTGTAATGTAATGTAAAAAATGTAATAAAAATTGTAATAATTAATGATACTTTTTATAAATGCTAGTAAAAGTTTTCATTAAACGCGGATTTTTTAATTATATTTTATATTAATTATTGTAAAATTATGCGTATACAATACAAATACAAGGAAATATAACAATTTTAGTTTTATTTTTTCAGTGTGAGCAGAAATGAGGTTTTTGAAGATGATTTTTTATGAATCATGAATTATTTATTCGAATTACTAGTGTGACGAATTAAGAATTATTAATACTTTGTTGAATGATATTTGACTAACACAATATTTTCAGTAACTGAATACTTTATTTACTTTTGACAATTTCATTATTTTAAAAAATGAAAAGAAAAAATATTCTAAAACTAGTGGTAAAAACAGACTGTTGTCTTAATAGAAATTTACAAATTAGTTTTTTAAATATTTAACAAGGAACTTATTAAAATCTAACAAAGCTAAAATGTTACTTTTTTAAATATTTAAAAACAAACATTATTACTGCAATTTAAATGATTCGTATTTTTGAATCAGCGTGTAATTTTATACATGAATCTGTTTTTGTATCATTCAAAATGATTCTAACATTAAAATATATGATAGTAAAATACTAAAACATGGTGATCTGTACAATGTGCAGCTATGTGCAGAGAAAGTTACTCAAGTCACGTGCATGATAATGCTTATCACCAAACAAATTATATATATTAACAATATTTCGCGTTAGAAGAAAATTACAGTTTTACGTTACAAACTTTATTTACATATTATAATTTTTTTATATATTTATAATTATTGTTAATCATCATTCATCTTTAAACAATATATTTTTAATTATTACTAAACATAAATATTGACTTCGATTAACTTATTTTTTTAATGAATATACTTGTAAATTCAAACAAATAAATAATTAGTATGAATAATATTTATTATCTCTCTATGTAAAGCTGACATGATAAACACATAAGATAGTTCTAAATAATTAATGTATAATATAAAAGTATTCAATAATAATTTTGTTTATTCATAAATAATTAAAATTATTATTATTAATATTAATCATTATGATTATGTATCAGCAAATTTAAATAGTATATTATTTTATACGTAATAATATTCTAAATGTATGAATAATTCTTTAATAAAAAATTATCATAGTTATAGAGATGTATTTTTTATGTTACTCAATAATGTAAAATAATCATTTCAGTTGATAAGTAATACGATAATGTCAATATTATTAATTATTACTCTGATACAATTACGTTTATACTATAAATTCGGATAAAAAGTGATGTTCAAATTAACTTAATTTTTTCATGTAAAAAATGTAATCTACAACATGAACTTTAAATGTTCAAAATAATTATTACATACGTACGTCATATCTTTTATCAAACATTAGAGAAAAAAGTACGTTACTACAATAGATTGATTTCGTTTAAAGTTATATATTTAATCGAAAGTTATTTCATAGAGATATAATTTATTTTAATTAAATTCAATTAAATAATTTATTTATTGAATTTATCTATAATTTTAATTTAAATATTTACAATGTAATTCTACATTCATCATTTATAAAGTAACGTGAATTTTTTAATCACTTTTTTGCGTAGCAAATCTATTGAGCAAATCACTTTGCGATAAAGTTTCAATAAAAACTTTATTATCATACATTGAAAAGTTTATTATCATACAAAAAAGTAACATATTAATATTTGAATTTATTGATAAATGACATTTAATGTTATTTTTGCAGATAAGTTATCGGTGTTTTTTTAACCAATCATATGTTTAGGCTCTTTTATTCCTAGAGAAATGATCAGTATTAGCTTCATCTTCGTATTAAACATGTAATTTTAAAACCGATAAACTTAAATGGAACTTTTCCACAATTTCCTATTTCAGAATCAAGTTTGCAAATTATATATTAACAACATACTACTTCATACGGTAATGTTATTTGGTAAAAAAATAATGCATCATTTTTCAACAATTTACAATATTTTTTTTATTTTCCTATAAAAGAAATAAAATGCCAAACGGACAAAAATGTTCATTATTTTTTGGTTTATTAGTCGGATATCCTTATTTTTCTAGTTCATTTCCAAAATAAAAAATTAATAATATCTTTGAGATACGGAAATGTTTGATTCCGATAAAAATGCAACATCATAATTTTGTTAAAGACATAATAAATGGAACATTTTCATAATTTCCAATTTTCAGAATCCAGTATGCAAATTAGAATTTAATTCTACAATACTTTATAATTTACGATAATCATTCATGTGGTATTCTAGATATGTTAATGTAAACCTTTTCATTTAACAGCAATGTAAGATGAATGACAAATTAAAAATTGCTTTAATTTTTACAATCATTTTTCCCCGAATTTTCATTCATGTTTTGAACAATAAAAGTGTCATAAAAATGCACTTTTTATGGTTAATTTACTTACACATTTTTGCGTGATTATACATTTCTACATTTGAAGAATAAAATATTGAATACAATATTGAAATGAAATTTTGAATGAAATTCAATATTTTATTCTTTCAATAATATTTTGAAAGATTTGAAAAAAATACAAGTTATGTGTATTTATATATTAGATTCCGATCTATTTAAATACACACACTGCATCTTCTCTTCCGTGAAAATGCATATTTTGGCATAACTTTATGACTTCACACGATTTTCTTGATTAAAGTTATATTTATATCAAAAATCATTAAATTTATATACAAATTCACCCGAATTTCATCGTACAATTTATATTACAATCATCCCAATAAAACCAACAGAATTTAATGTTAGTTCAATTTATGTAGTGTTTATTATTAATTCGCATAGTAAAATCTGTTTATTATTATGTTTATTTTGTTATAAAATTCATTGACTTAACAATTTTATACAAAATCATACATAAACTGCCTTACACTTGGCTCGAATTTTTTCACTTCATCTGATCCACTGCGATTGAATTTAATATCAATTTTCTTCAGCAAATTATCTTATCGTATAATAAAAATAACTGGCATTTACATAACTCTATTATGTTAAAGCAAAATACAATCCCTTTTATAATAACAATTAATTATTCAGATTGAATTTTCGTTTAACATCTAATCAATCTTACATTTAATATTCAATTGTATCTTATATAAGACAAAGTGATCATACAATTTTCTATACACATTGAAAATTTTGACATTTACGGATATATCTACAAATATATATTTCTTCTTTCTTTCTTCTTCTTCTTTTCAGTCACATTTCTTTGTGACTGCGAAAAGAAACAAAGTTGCATTTAAAGAAACATTTAAAAGCGACAAAAAAATGAAAAATAACCCGCTTTGTGACTCATTTGTGATACGCTGATATCACAGAACAACATTCGTGATTACACTGAAAGAAAAAATGATATGAACAACAACTAATGCGGAGAATACTAATGTAATCAATGCTTTAAATTTGGATAGCAATATCGTCGTTTAATCTACGATTGAAATATGAAATTTACATATTTATCAGTAGTATACAAGTTTCATATAGAAAAGTAAAGTTCCTAATTATTGATGGAAACTTTTAGTATTAAATTTTGTTATTCTTGCAATGTTATTTAAATTTTTTGTTTGTATTTATTGAAATGAGATTTAAAATGTAGTAATTAATTCATAAAATATGCATGAGAGAAACAGTTGAAAGTAATTTTTCAAATGTGCATAGTAAAATTAATAAACGCATATACGAATGTTCAAATGCATGAATTAAATTTCCAGTACTGGTGTGTTAATTTTTATGTCATTTTTGTATTTCAATTGTGAATTCAGTAATAATAATGTAATTAGTTAAAACAACAAAAAGTTAATTAATTTTATTAATTAGGTATTTTTCGAAAATAACTCATTTATTATTAATGACGTTATTATGCATAATAGAATAATATAATAACAAAAATTGCATGTAAATATTAGGTAGTCAAACGCATTTTATTATCACATGTTTTAACTTCAAATATTTTGTCATAAAATCTATGTTCAGATTATTATTAATACAAAGGCTTTCAAACCCCTTTTTATTGAACAAATAAAGATATATTAGAAAATATATTTTAACATATTGCCAAATTAATTTGTCAAATTAAATAATACAATTAATTGTTTAGTATTTTTAAATGTTATTTAAATAAATTGTTTAAAAAACTTACATTTAAGTAGTTCTAACTTTTTTCATTCGTTTATGCCTCGACCATTCATTCAAGCAGAATAATTTATATGACAGTCTAATAAGAATGTGTTTAATGAAGTCCTATAAAGCTAAATGAGATCTTAAAATTCTTGTATTTATTTTATTATTTTTATATATATATTAATTTAAAAAATATTCAATTTTATTTTGTCTAAATTGCATGAATGTGATATCACATTCATCTTAACTAAAATTGTGCAAAAATTGTTATAAAATGTATCATACTATAACCTTTAATATATTTCATACACATACATATATAAATATATATAACAATGTACATAAACCATATTATTACCCTATTAAAGTTGAAATAAGCTAACAAAACTTTTGTCGTATAAAGGTGTTGTAACCCATCAAGAATAATATTCAATTTTCTTTTAAAAATCTTCCTTGAAAAATAACAATTTCATTTATTTAAGAGAAATGCAATAAAATGTGTCCATATATAGATAAATAGATGTTAAATCAAAAATGCACTACTTATCAGTAATATTAAAAAATAAGCGAAAAAATTGTACAATAAAAAAGTAATCTCAAAATAGTTTGCTAAACTGTAGGCAAATTTGACAGATTTTTAATAAAATTAAGTATAATTTTGTCCATAATTATTTACGTCATACGTACGATTTCAATTCATTACATACATTTCTTCAATATTGCCATATGTTACATCTTTCAGTTTCCAGTTGTTTTTCATGTTTTTCTTTAATTAAATTGTTCCTCTAAAGAAAAAGAAGAATCTCTTCAGCGAAAATGAAAAATGGTTCATTGCAAAGATATTTTCATTGGTAAACAAAGATATTATTAGTGAATTCATTACAAAAGTATCAAAATCAACTGAAAAATGTGCCTTAGCGTGATATTGATATTGTTTAACAAAATATTTATTGTGTTTTTTTTTGTGTAAACAAAATCTGAAAATTTCGGACGCACAACAAAGGTCGTCTCGCGTTAGTCTCTCCATGTGACGATTACATCATGCCTTAGCAGACAGCACGGGGCGCACTTGGTTTGTCCCCACCATGCCAATGTTTCGCCGAAAGATCGGTCGCTTTATATATAAAGCTTTGGTCGCACTTCGACGCAAGTACACTCGTTCATTACGATCAGCAAACACGATAGTGTCAATAGCTTGTATCGCGACACAATAACGGCGTGACGATTCTCGCCGATCGAGAACCAACAATAACAACAATAAAAAAGAGTCGTGGGTTTTGTGGATCGGCGCGTTCGCCAGATCAACCCAGGGTAAACGTACAGATGAGTCGTCAGACGAGAGCGACGATTCTCGCAGGATTTTACGAGATCGGTCGGACAATTTGGACAAAGTTGTGAGACCCAATTTCTCATCCCTCCTTTTCCTTTTATTTCCAATCTTTCCATCTTATCCTTCATTTTCATTTCTATTTTTCCTTTTTCTTGCTCATTTTCCTGGTTTTTTTGATAATTCTTACTTCCTTTCGGATTTTTACGCTCCAACACGGATCCACACGGGGTGAAAATTCGGAATCCCTGTGATTTCGCTGTCTGTGATACGTATTTTATCTTCCTTGTAAGATACTGAAGTGTGGACACTATTCAATAATGACAGAGTAAGTTTGAACAACTTTGTTTCCATTTCCTGAAAAAATGCAAAAGTCAGTCAATTAAAACAAGAGTTTTCGAAATTTGTCAAAATTGTTATATATCAATTCAAATTTAATGTTCAAACATCTTTTTTTCTTCTTAAAGGTAGTTTCATTAACATAACACTTTCAAGGAATCATTTTTAGTATGTTGATACTGATTTGCCAATATAGCGTGTTAAGTTCAAGAAAATCGATGCCAAAGTCCCATAAATCAATGTTCTTAAATTAAACGACGAAATTTTCAAAGACTTTTTCTTGTCATGTTAAGTATGATGAAGAAACAGTTGTTACACTTCATACATTGTTCAAGATAAAAATATTAATAAGAAAATCAATTTTACATGAATAAATTGTAATTTAACTTCTTTGATTCATTGTTCGATTATTTATTAAGCATTGTCCTGACAATTCTTGCTTCCCTATAGATAAATTATAGACAAATAATAATGAATGAGTGATTTGAAATCTGATAAAATATCAACAGGTACTTAATTCATACTTTTTTGTTTTATGCAATAAATTTATCCTTTTTTGCATTTTCATATAATTTTTTAAAAAGGAGATGAACTTTCAACAATTTATTATATTTGTAAAATATGTAAATTTTTCGTTCAGTTTGTTGCTACTGAAACTACAATCCATCAACTGGTGTCGCTATTATGGTTTATTATCAAGTTCTTTATCCGCGAATAACTGCACAATCAATTTTTTATTCAATATTTAATAATTTTATCAAAAAAAGCTTCAATGTTAATGCACTCCAGACACTTGTTTATAATCAGTACAATAAATTACACACATTTGTCCTCGTAATTCAATTGAAATAAAACATTTCACTTTGTTTCAATTTAAAATATATAATTTATTTATTTTATTGTAAATACTGTTTTTTGTAATATCTAATAAATGTCATGTTTTAAAAATAATAATATATAAACTACTGTAATCAGTAACTTAATCAGTAACAATTATTATTAAACTTTTAACATTATTTTTTTATTTAAAAATTAAGTGATCAATTTAAAGAAGCAGGAAATGTTAAAAAAAAGATGAAACTATTTTCGTCAAGTCGTGTTCAAAATTCGATCTTCTTGAAGTACTTTCGGCATCTTTCACAGTGACTCAACGCGACTTTGCAGAATCGTTTATTTTTAAAGGGGATCGCGCTAAGTAAATTTCCATCGGTGCTGTACTTGTTCGCAACAAAGAATTATATATATAATATATATATATATATATATATATATATATATTTGTACGTCAGTGAAAAACTTCTAACAAAGATTAAATCGGCAACGAAACTTAACTTGGATGAAAATGAATGAAAGTATGGAAATATTACATAAAATAATAGATAGTGTTCTTATCAATACTGCAAGTTATTCACATGCAAGTTCTTTCACAAATTTTCCGTAATAATCGAAAGTGCAATAGGAAACGAATTTGATATGAATAACATCGATGATTTTCCAAGAAACTGCATTCATCATTTAGTTCATTCAATCAATTGGATTCTCTACATTTTCATACCAATTTTTATTTTTCAATTTGATTGCTTATCGAACTTTACTATCGAGCATTAAACTTTTGAAATAATATGAACAATTTTTATGCATTTTTATTGTTCATATTATTTCAAAATATTGCAAAAAACAAAATAGTTTTGTTAATACCTATTAAACATTGCAAAGTTTATTTCGTCAATTAAAATAATTAGTAACACTAACAAGTTTGACCATGTGTTTTACCTTATGTCATATATTTGCGCGAAACATGCATGAAAAGCCAATTAAAAATGTTTGTATTGAAATAACTTTAAATGA
The DNA here is from genome assembly GCA_022817425.1 of Gryon sp. ZL-2020. Taxonomy (NCBI): domain Eukaryota; kingdom Metazoa; phylum Arthropoda; class Insecta; order Hymenoptera; family Scelionidae; genus Gryon; species Gryon sp. ZL-2020. The sequence continues at coordinate 29,024 of JABFPJ010000424.1, read as the reverse complement.
ATTTGCATGAAAAACTTTATGGTAAACACATTGAATTATCATTTATAATACATGTCGTTAAATAAATTAATCAACAGTTTAATTCTTCTTCATTGAAAAAAATAATAATACAATTTAATATTAATCTGAAAATTGTAACATCCGCTATAAACAGTATAATAATCGTGAATTCCAAAAACGACTGTATTTACTTAGTAAAAAGTTTCAAACGTTTATTGATATCTTTTATGTATTTATTATCAATTGCATAAATATAAGTATTATTGTCATTATCAAACGAGTTTCTACTTAAACTGCAATTTTAACCTTAATTAAAACAAATTGTATTAAAACTAATATAAAGTTTAATTGTTTAATGCAAAACTTTTAATGCAAAAAGTGAACAAAAGAAATGTTTTATTTTATTATTTTCAACAATAAAAAAAAATGTATAAAGATAAGTTATATTTTTTCGTTATATTAATATTTTTATTTTCAAAAATATACAATTCAAACATTGATAATTATAACAAATCATTTCTTCTGCAGTCCGATAAATTAGTTGATTAATCGGGCCACAATTAATTGACTTGTAATCAACATTATCCTCGCTGGTATTGACATTCGATCGTATCTTAATGATGCACAGTTTAATCGGACCCGGTTAATACGTTATCTGCATTAGAGTTATAGTACTAATAATAAACGGGGCGTAAATCGCGATGCGTCGCTTAAATTTGATGATACTTTTATGCGAAGGTTACGCGTAATGTCATTTTGCACATAATGCTAAAACTATGCCAAAGTCACTGCGTGCAAATATCAGACAAAAAATTACGATTTTCAAAGTAAATAAATTTTAATACAAACAAGTCAAAAAAACTGAAATAATTATTAATGATTGTATGCACTTGAGATAAAAAGTGAATGCAAAAAATCAACTTTTATTTTAAACTTGAATTGTAAAATGTTAATTAGTCTATTGAATTATAAAAAAAACGTAATGAAAATCTTTGTCGAATAAAAAACGTCATATCAATTGAAAAAGTGAACAAAGAAGGAAAAATAAGAAGAAATCGTTCGAACCATTGCAGATCTTAAATGAATTCACTGACCTACGACAAACTATCGCAACTGAATTTAATACTTGAATTAACGATCCTGAGTGACTGTGGATTATCAGTTGAATGTCATTAACGACATTGTATTTCAAAAACTGAGTATCAAAAGTATCCTAAAACGTGTATAATCGTGCATTCCTGTATTATTCATAACATTTTCTCATTGAACAAAAAAATTCCATGAATCTGTATTTTAAAAAGTCACGCCAACACACGTGATAAGTGAACTCCGAATTAAATGCAAAAATTCGTCTTTCGTCTTAAAATCGAAATATTAAAAAAAAAATTTTTAATGTTAGTTTTACTTAATCAAACGAAATTAAATTAATTCTATCTTTTTTATTTCATTAAATTATGTTACTTTACATAAAATAAAAATGATAAGAATACAATTTTTCATGTTCGAATTTTCTGTTAGTTTGTTGATTATCGAAATTAACGAGAACGTTTGCTCGCGGAAATCGACGTTTGGACGAAGCATTTTGCGCGAGGGACAGAGTTGCGAAACTACGATTCTAAATTTGCACGTTTCTCAACAGCGCACACGACCGTCAAACAACACACGAGGAATCTCACGCCTATTGCTAGTTCTTCCGCGTGATACGCGTACACTAATTTACTCATTGTTCTTGCTTTGTGCTTTCCTTTGTGCATTTGCATTCGCATTGTTTATCGCGCAGCAGTTATTTTCGTTTCCATTCCATTTAATAATGTCTCATTTCTTCTACTTTGACATTTAAAATTGGTCAGCAAATTTTCCACAATTTTTTTATTCTTTTTTTTTTTCATTTGATAGTTATTAATTGAAAAATAAAACACTTCGTCTCAGTGTTTATTCGCGGCAATTTTTCAATTGAGATTATGCTTGAAGATAACAACAGGTCTATCGACGATAATAAGTGAAGGCGATCAAAGTATTTCCCCGGTGCAATTGGCGGATCTAAGAATAGTCATTTTCGGCCAGATTGCACTATGAACCATGAGTCAGCTTTGTGCCGGAAAATTCACCTTCGTTATACTTTGCAACCCACAAACAGAAGCCTTCAAAATAGTTGGTGCTCTCGTTTTTGCTTGCACTTTTCAAGATCACATATCGTACAACATTTCTTCTTCGTGATAAAGAAACGTCCTTCAATGGATACGTCATTCGATGAAAATTGTCACAAAAAGAGACAATATGCTGCAAAAAAAATTTAACGGATCATTTGACTTGAATTGCCTTATTTATATAACACAAAATGAACAAAAAAAAGACATGAAATATTATTACAATAATTATTGCTTAATTTAAATATTTAAGTTAATATAAAACAAAAGGTCCCAGGACATCTTCGAAAGGAAATGAAAAATTTATTTTTTGATTGAAAAGAATTATCTGAGTTAAAGTTGTTGACAAAAACCTTTACATTGTATTTCCTGATTGAGTAATTAATGTAAAGATTAAGATACTAACATCTTACTAAGAAAGTATATAATAAAAACTAATTAAGATATTAAAAAATTGAAGACATTAATATTTCCTTGTATTACATCACGTCTCTATATCTGGATCAATATTTTTAGTTTTCAGCAGAACAGTGTTTTGTTCAACTTTTGTTTAAGATGATTGATTCAATAGCAAAACAATCAAGTGACTTTGATTATGTCAGTTTTGACAGCAATTGAACGTGAACTCTAAACAAGAAAATAAAACTCTAAGCGACGTGCAAAGTTTTTTTTTCTTTTTCTTCTTCTTCTTCTTAACTCTATTTTTAGATACTGCAACTTCTTTGTAAAGTCATCTGCAACGACGTATGAATCTTGAACATCAGCAGTCGAACGATTTGAAATCACGTTTTCAGTACATGCAATTGCCCACCGACGCATTCAAACGAGAAATAAACATTAGTCAAATTGAATATTGATTTCGAATTTGTGAGCACAAAAACAAACCTACTTGTTATCGCACAGTATCTAAATCTAGGCTCTATGTTTTATATCTTGCATTTTTGTTGATTATCGCTTATTCATTTTACCTCTTAACTTATCGATAATGGCATATGAGCACAAACGTGAAATGATAAACATTCGTCAGTTGATACATCAAATCACGATATTCCAACTTTTCTGACAAAAACGTGCTGAGTTTCAGCTGCGGTGAATGAACTCATAGGCAATGATAATAATGATTCACGTGCTGAGTCTGGTTTTATTGATATTTAAAATAGGTCACTGTTTACTGACAAATAAGTTGAAACAAAATGTTCAGGATACAAATGTTTAAATGAAATTGCATATTTTTTCTTGGAAATACTATTCATATACGGTGAATAAAGGAATAATAAAAATGATTATATCATTTATAAATCTGAGTACAATTCAACATCAGTGTAAAGAAATATCACAAAGTAATATTAAAAAATATGAAATAGTATTATAAAAATTTTTATTTTACATTATAGTTTTTATTTAATCACGTGATAAAAATGAATCTATTATTTAATATTTTTTACTATACCATGTATTATTTATTATATTAAAATATAATAATTTTCTACATAGATATCGAGTTCTATTCAAATTTATGAATAATATGTTTATTTTACATTAGAAGTTACTATAATTATTAATTATTAGATAGATTTTTAAATAAAAAGTTATTTTAAGTAACAAATCGTAATGTAACTTAAAATGTTAATAAAGAAATATTTACCTTTTCAAACAAAACACATTATGTCTTTACATATTACAATGTTTCTACCTTCTGTTACAGAAAAGATTTAAACCTTGATTCTCAAAAAGCAGTGCTGAATCCTATTCGAGTGCCGATCATTCAACCACCATCCTTGTTGGAAAGCGAGAAAGGAGCCTTGTGCAATGGAGATTCACCGTTACACCCCGAAGCCAATAAGAGTACAAGGGGAAGCGCACTTAGACAAATACTGGCTGCGCTGGTTGCCCAACTCGGAACAATTAACACAGGCATGGTTTTTGGCTTCTCTGCTATAGCAATTCCTCAACTACTAGAACCAGACAGTGAAATAAAGATTACCGTAGATGAAGGTTCATGGATTGGTAAGATATTACATTTTTAAATCAAATATTTCATTCCAACTCTGTTGAACAAATATTTTATATCCAAAAAGGATTTTTTCAGGATATATGCTGTTTATTCTATTAGAGAAATTAAAAGAAAAATCCTATTTTGGATATAAAAGTCTTTTTTAACAAACAAACAAAAAATCTGTAACATTTATTAAATCTCTACGCGTTCTAATATACAACCTGATTATTGCAGCAAGTATGTCTTCAATCGGCACTCCAATCGGCTGTCTAATGTCAGGCTACATGATGGACATGTTCGGACGAAAACGATCGTTAATAATAACAGAAATCCCGGCACTGCTGGGCTGGGTGCTGATCTCATTTTCCAAGGATGTCCAAATGATCTATGCCGGTCGATTTTTCATCGGCCTTGGTTCCGGCATGGTCGGTGCACCAGCTCGCGTTTACACCAGCGAAGTCGCTCAGCCACATCTTCGCGGAACCTTAACGGCATTATCCAGTGTCGGCGTGAGTACCGGAGTACTCATAGAATACGCCATGGGCAGTGTTCTCAGCTGGAAAGCTTGTGCTGCCATCAGTGCCTTCCTACCGCTCGCTGCTTTGTTACTCATGTTCGTGTTCCCGGAAACACCATCCTATCTTATATCCCGCAATGAGCCAGAAAAGGCACGCAAAGCTTTGCAACAATTTCGCGGAAGTACGTATAATTTGGAAGGTGAAATGGATACACTAATCAACTTCACCAACGACAACAATATCAAACGATTAACGGGACCGAAGGAAATCGTCCAGGCCATCTTTAAGCGCAATGCCATGAAACCATTTATGCTACTGTTTATCTACTTTTTAATTTATCAGTGGTCCGGAACCAATGCAGTGACCTTTTATGCGGTTGAAATTTTTCAAGATTCCGGAGCTACGATCAATAAATATCTGGCGACAGTTATTCTGGGTGTGGTTCGACTGGTTTCGACCATAGCGGCTTGTATGTTGTGCAGAAGATGCGGCAGAAGGCCTCTGACAATGGTTTCGTCGGTTGGCTGTGGATTGTCGATGTTGGGACTCGGAGGATATATGTGGCTAAATGAGTATTGGGCCTCTGTTGGAATTGCTTCAATGTGGACTTGGGTTCCAGTGTTTTGTATATTCTCGTATACCATCACTTGTACACTTGGATTTTTGGTCATCCCTTGGGTCATGATTGGAGAAGTTTATCCAGTTCAGGTCCGAGGAATTATTGGAGGATTAACGACAATGTCAGCGCACATTTTTGTCTTCCTCGTCGTCAAAACGTATCCTTTTCTGTCGGAATTGTTGACTCGACATGGTACCTTTTTGTTGTATGGCTGTATCTCTTTATTTGGCACAATCTACTTTTATGTGTTTCTACCGGAGACGAAGGGAAAAACTTTGCAAGAAATTGAAGACTACTTTTCTGGCAGGAGTAATTCATTAAAAACGGGTCGACTTAGTCGAAACAAGCCGCAACTGCTTCAGGTCCAAAAAGGACAAATGTTGCCTTAAAGCCTACAAAGTATTTTTTTTTCTTTTTGTTTGACATATGCGGATCTTGTAAATTTAGGAAAGTGACTTAAAAAATGACGATACATTTTGGATATTTTTATATTGATTTTAGAACACGTAGAGTTACGAAGCGTACTTGTGGTTTCAATCCAGTATTCATATATGATTTATGACTGAAGAAAAGTGCGTGAAAGTGAAATGAACTAGTAGCTAGTAGATATGAACGTTCATAGATTATTTTGCTCGACAAATGTAGATAGTGTAAACGATTACTTGAAAAAACTTTTTATATGTTATTTATTATGTAATGTGTATAAATATATCTATATATATTTTTAACATTTTCCCAAATAAGTGTAAGTTTAATGCGGTAATGCTAAATGATTAATCATTTAATCATAATTTTAACAAATATATTTTTTTACAAAACATAAATAAAATGAGTTTTATTATATGAGTCTATTTGTTCCAAGAATTGTATTAAATATAAAGTTATAACATATTTTTATACAAAATACTTTATACTTTATACAAAATATAAGAAACAAATTTCAGGATTTCTTTAATAAATTTTTTTAATCTATATTTAGTTTATTTGGTTACTTTTTGTTGAACATTTTATTTAATTATACATTCAAAATATTTCTTACAATAAGTATTTTTTGTTAATACTTAAACATTTACTTAAAAAAATATTTCACAATAATGTATGTACTATCTCATCTTATCGTATATATAAAAGAGTAAGTATTTTTGTTTGGTTATATTATAAAATATATAAGAACTTAAACTGAAATTCTTCACTTATTCTATCATATTGTACTATCATATGTTAGCACACAAGTAGAAGTTCCAAAATCCTGAAAAAAATGAACAATGCTTTTTTTATTTAATTGTCTATGTATGAGTTTTTTTTTTTTTTATATATTTTTAAAATCATGATTTATAATTAATTAAAAGGAATGTTATTTACTTCTTACCGTTATACGATGAAACGTTCCAACGATAGAATCTGCAACGCTGATTAAAGTATCGTTCAATGTTATATAAATGATTTGAGTTGAATTTTTCAATTTCTCGAAATATGAAATCAAAAATGAGACATTCACTGAATCCAAAGGTGCATCCAATTCATCGCACATAATAAACGTTGGACTTTTTCTATTTAAAACATAACAGAATAGTAGATTTTTTAATTAAATATATATATATATACATTCACCTAATTAAAATATTATAGAATATATTTACTGATTTATTGTTAAAAGTAAAGCGAATGCCAACATCGTCTGTTCCCCGCCAGATAAGCTTTCAGCGGAATGAAACTTCGATTTAATTATACAATTAATCAAGATTCCACCTGAAAAAGGATTTTCCGGATTTAAACATAATACATTTGCCGAAGTCGAAGGATCACCGACCAGTTTCTGTAATAATTAAAAGTAACTATTAGATTGCATTGTTTATATAATAATTACAAAATTACGAGAAACGCAGCCTTTTTTCAACTTACAGAGTAAATTCTACTTAGATTTTCATCTAAATAACTTATCATTTCTATCAAGACTTGTTTCCTTTTATGTGCTATACGATGGAATTTGGTTTTCGCTTCATTTAAACGTTTTTGTAATTTATTAATCTCCTTTTTATAATGTATTAGTGTTTTTGTAATTGTTGCGAGACGATTATCTGACTATAAAAAATATATAATTAGTATTTTATTAAACATTGTAAATTTTTATTATAACTATTTATATAATGAATATTATCAAAATACTAACTTGAAAAGTTGATGTAAGTTTTTCTTCCAGTTGGTTGAGTTCTTCCTCGATTTTGTTTCTCTTTTCTTTTAATTCGTCATAATATTTCTGTCGAGCATCATTATCGGGATTCTGTAATTCTTCATCTAAAATACTATAATCAATTATTACTTTAAATCGTTTATTTAACATTTCTTCCAAACTGCTTGAAACGCTAATAATGTCTTCGGCAAATACATTAGAACTGGTTGTTGTTAATGGTAAATCAATACCATCTTTCTGTAATATCAAATAATTATATTTATCAGTTTGTATCAATTCGTAATATAAATCTTAAAAAAATCTGTACTTACATGGGCATTAGTTAATATTTGATATCGTTGTTGTATCAAATTATAAATATTGATTTTACACTGAAATTTTTCCTGCTTAATCAACGACAATTCATTTGTTATGACACTCTGAGCTTCAACAATATCTTTTAAAGCCTTCATCTCATTTTCAATTTTCTTAGCAACACTTTGATGATCATGTTTCTGTTGCTCAAGCTGATTCAATTCTTTCTTTATGTTTGCCATTTCTTTATTACATTGTTTCAGTTCGTTCTCAAGATCTTGATCTTGTACTTTCCACTGTTCAATATTCTCTAAAGATGGAAATTACATTTAATATATTTTAATTTTTAAATTATTTAAATTATATCAAATTGAACATTTAACTTACCCTTTAAATGTTTTATTTCATCTGCATACTTTTCCAGCAACGACTCGATTCGATTTTTTTGTTTTTCCAAATCCAACAATCTTTGTTGTTTATCCTTTTGGTATCTGAAAAATTGAGAAAACATATTTTATAACTATTTATGTTATATTTATATATAAAATAAATAATCGAAATCTTACTTGAAATTCTTTTTCTCGTATTCTTCAATATTTGTAGAATTATATTTCTCACAAAAGTCAACGAATACTTCATTTTTCGTTCGAGAAATGGCATCTTTTTCTTTTGAAATTTCTTCTTTTATTGGTTCAATTTTGCATTCTATGTCTGATAATTCATCCTATAAAAAATATTTAAACATATTTGAAATAAAACAAGTTTTGATTTATTTCTCTTGATATTATTCAGTTTTTTCAAATCATAAGCAATGATTTCTTACATTTAATTGCTGCATAGTTGCAAGTCCTTTCTCAAGACGTTCCTTGATTCGAGATTCCTTATGTGAAATAAACATTAATTATTTATTCAAATAATTCATGACATTATTTTATTTTAAAAGAAAAAGTTTAAGTTATTTATTATTTTTTAATATATTTTAATACCTCAACGTTTAAATACTTGAGTCGACTTTGAGCTACTTGGACATTTTCAGATATTTCCTTTGCATTGTTCAGAATCATATTGTATTTTTTTATGTTTTCTCGAACTTCTTCTAATCGAGTTTGTTTTTCTGCCTAAAAAGTTTTTATTCATTAATTAATTTTATATGTTACATTATTTAATATTATGTATTAATTGTAAATTGACTTACTAGTTGATCTATGAAGTTTTCTTGGGACGGTGAAAACTTATAGTTCCACATCTGAACCTTCTTTTCCAAATCGAATAATCCACCAGATATAAGTCCAGATTTGCTAAATAAATCTCCTTTTAGGGTAACACACTATAATAATTGTTTGATTTAAATATTAATGAATAATCTTAATATTTATACGATAATACTATCAAATAACTATAAATTAAATTAACTTACGTCTGTTTTATAATATAAACTCAAATTGCTTGCTGTTTCTGCGTCATCACAAACAAGTGTGTTTTTTACCGCAAATAGCACTGCTTTTGAAATATTTTTATTAAATTGTAATAAAGAATATGCCAATGGTACCTCACATTTTCTGAAAATAAACAAAAAAATATATATTCATAGTAGGGCCACAAGGAGTTACTCGGGTGAAACCAGGGATTTATCTATATGCTAAATAGGCGGTCATAGGGTTACTATGATCGCCAAAAGACTTTATATAAAGAAAAAGATTTTATATAAAGAATTTTAAATAAAATGCATAAAAGTTATATTGTATAAATAACAAAAAATTTTGGAAATGTAAATGAGCGAATAATATGTTTAACATACTGCAATTGTGACTTTAAAACAACAGGCTGTAAGTTGTCCAATGGCAAAAAGGTTTCGTAGCGATACTTTAGATTTTTCAAAAAACGTATACACTCTATCGCTGTTTCTGACGTATCCACAACAATTGCATTCATCCAACGTGATAAAACTTTTGCTAAAGCAATGTTGTACTTCTCATTAATAGGATAACATAAGTTCGATAAACGTCCAAGCTAAAATGTATATCATAAATATCAATATAATATTAAATTATCATTTTTTAGATTATTTTTACTTGAAACAAACAATTATTATTACACAATACATACCACTTTATTCTGAAAATTCAATTTCAATTGATACTCGGCTTTTGCTTTATGTTCGGTTTCATTTTTCATATCGTCTTTTTCATCCAATTTATTTTGTATGTTCGAACATTCTTGCAACAAATTGTGTTCTTCTTGAAGACACTGTTCCAACAATCGACTAACTTCTTCAACATCAATCTTCTCAAAATCACTGTCGATAAGTTTTTTATTCTCTGAAATTCTTGCAAGTGACTTTTTATCCTCCAGAATGCGTTCTTTCAAATTATGCACTTGACATTTCAGAGCATCGCGTTTCCAATTTAGTTGCTCAAGTTTATTCGTCAGATGTTCTAACTTATCACGATTATGTTTCGTTTGTTTTTCAGCTACGTCATTTAAAATGTAGTACTCAGATAACTGCAAATTATATAATTATTAATTATTAATATAATTTCTTTTATGTTATTGCAAGATTAAAATAAATGTTATTATTTACTTCATTTTCTACAAATTCTCTAGAATCTTGATCCACAGGACTATCTGAACTCGCCAAGTTTTCATTAATAAAGCGTAAATCATTTTCAAGACTTTCTTTTTCCTCTTTGCGTTTTGAATATACTTCAATCGCTTGTTTGCTTCTCATTTGTATAGCTTTTCTCGATTTGTTGATACAATTAATTTTATATTGAATTTGTTCTAAATTCTGATTATTACTTTCAAGCAAATTATTAATGTCACTGATTAAAGTTTGTCCTGTGTCCAATTTAATTTGCAAATTCTCCAACTTCGTTTCAAAATGTTCACTTTTACTTCCATCCAACTTTAACTTCTCACGTAATTCTTTGTCTTGATTTAAGAGATCTTTTAATTTGCCTATGGCCGAAAATGTGTTCTTTTCTTTAACGAAGATATCACTTAATATTAACTGGGTATTTAAATGTTGCTGAAATTCAAACAAAAGTAATATTTAGTTTTATATTTAATTTAAATTAAATTAAGAAATCATGAGCAAATTAAATTAACATCTCATTTATGTGAATTTATTTATTAAATCTCACCAAATCAGTGTTCAGGTTTTCGAATTCATGTTTAAACTTCGAAGCGGTTGTAAATGCCTTCTTTTCCTGTTCCAAACGTTTACGCTTGTTATACAACTGTTGATAATCATTATTTATACTGTCATATTCCTCTTTTGCTCTACAAAGATTGTTAACCATCAAAAATAAAATGAAAAATGAATAATGTGCTTTTCATTAAATTGAATATTAATTATTTATCTATCATACTCGTTATAATCTCTTTTATATTCAATCGATCCACTTATTTCTTCAAAATACTTCGTTCGGTCCATGGGAGTTTGAGAAATTAAATAAAAAATGTTTCCCTGTCGTACAATTCGATGTTTTAATGCCGAATGTAGATCAAAATTTTTTAATATAACTTTATATTCTTCTACAGAAATTAACTGTAAAAAATGTATTTTATTAAATTAGTATATTTTTAATATTTCTTTAAATTTATTCTACAATTCTATATTTACCTTGTCATTAAAATAGTAATAAAATTGTTTCTCATTAACGTTAAAACTTCGCTCAATGGCGTGTTTTTCTTGATTGATTATAAATATTAATTGAACGGAATACCTAAAAAAATATTTTATTTTTTAGTGAAATTATGAGATAAATTGACCTGATTTAATTTGACATATTAAAATCACATTTTATAAAAATATACTTTTCCAATTTAATTAATGTGTTTATTTATTTAATTATTTTGAAGTAAATATTAATTTGGCTTAACCTTTTATTAATTTGTTCTTTTTATATTGATTTATTATTAATTAACTAATTTTAAAAAATGCAGGAAATCGATTTATTTTACATTTTTATTAAATTAAACATTAAATGTATCTCACCCTTCAGCATCTGCGGAACTTTTGTGCAACAATTCACTGGCTGAATTGACATCCAAATCTTGATGTTTGGCATTCAGAACAAAACGAACTGCATCGATTATTGTCGATTTTCCTTGAAAAATAAACATTTAAATAATGCAAAAAGATGTTTGACAAAAAAACGTTTTTTTTCAATAAAAAATAAGAAAATGCTTACCCGACCCATTTTCTCCAGTAACTATTGTAAACGCATTGTTAAATTTAATAATTGTTTTTTCGTGAAATGATTTAAAATTTTCAATAATTATATCAGTTATAAATAACATTGTTACAATACTTTGACTTATAATAAATTAATTAATTATGATAAAAAGTAAGTCTGATTAAAATGAACACAACACCAACGGTTTTGTATTTTTAAGAATATAAATCCAAGAATTCGGATTCTTAGAATATGAACTTTGTAAACTTTCCCAAAAACGGTGGCACTTCAAAATTACAAACAACGCTATTTGCATTCGAATTTTAGCGAAACTACGAAAATAAAGCGGGAAATTCAACTTTCAAATTAACTGGATTAAATGTTTTTCAATTCTCATTGTAATTTATTAACAAAAGATTTTTATTTTGTATCACTTTTTGAAATAACTTAAAATTATATTTTAAATTTTGAAAAATAATTCATTATTTAATATTTATTATTTAAATTTGCTTTCTACAAAATTGCTTCAATTATGTATGTTTTAAAGTATTTATTTGTAATTAAAAATAGAAATAATATTTATTCAAAAAATATACAGTTGAATTATAAAGTTGTTTATTGTTAATTTATTAATAATTATTCGCATTTATTATTACATGTTATTCGCTTTTATAAATACCATCATTACACTAACGCCATCTAATACACATTCCGCGTCGTTAAAAGTACTTGTATAAAATGCAAAAAAGAAACCAGCATATAAGCTTTTGAAGCATTCAATATTTATTAATATTATCTTTAAAGGTAAGTATAATTTATAATTTTGTCTTGAAATACATTAAAAAATGAAAATTAAGTAGTTATTTAACTTTTGTATTCACATGTACAAGTTATAACCTATAAACTAAAATTTTTGTTTTGAAATTTCACTGTTGTATTATTTATGTTCAATTAGACAGATTTGATTAAATTAAGATCATGTTTATTTTTTAATGATTGAAAAAATAATTCTTATATTTTATAATTGAAAATTATACTTTTAGTGATTATTATTATCACTAAAAGTAATAATAATAATCTATTTAAATTAATAAAATATTTCATTTATGTCTCACATATGCCTTATAATTTATTATTTTATTTATTGTTATTAATTTTAGATGATAACTGAATCAGAAGATTTTTATAACGATGCAGCTAAATATTGGGATAAAATACCAGCAACCGTTGATGGTATGTTAGGAGGATTTGGTTACATATCAAATACTGATATTAAGGATTCCAATGCCTTCCTAAAGTCATTATTTAAGGTATATTTTTTCAATATAATTTCAACTGAATTAAATGTAATAAAATACATAAAATTCAAGTTAGAAAATAAACATATTTTCAGTTAAAAAATCCGCCCGGTAAAACGTATGCGTTAGATTGTGGAGCAGGAATTGGTAGAATAACGAAAAATTTATTAAGTAAACATTTTGATAAAGTAGACCTTGTTGAACAAAATCCAAAATTTCTCGAAAGTGCCAAAAGTAATTTAGAAGACCGCTCGGATAAGATTGGAGAATATTATCCAATCGGTGAGTTTGTTGCAATTAAACAAATTATAAAACTAAAGAAAAGTAGCAAATAATATTTTTATTTTTTTCAGGACTGCAAAACTTCAATCCCACTAAAAAGTACGATGTTATTTGGTGCCAGTGGGTTTTAGGTCATTTAAATGATTCAGATTTAGTACATTTTTTCAAAAAATGCAAGTAAGTTTGAGAAACTAAAACATAAAATATATAAATTATTAAATATTTTAATATGAATTTATGATGGATATTAAACAATGTATATTTGTTTCTTATGAATATAGAAATAGTCTAAAAGAGAGTGGATTAATAGTAATTAAGGATAACATGACTCATGCCGAGGAGCAGGAAGTTGACACAACAGATTCATCAGTAACGCGACCGTATCAGGAATTTTTAAAATTGTTCGATAAAGCTGGCCTTACAATCATTAAGAGCAAATTACAAAACAAAATGCCACGAGGCTTATTCCCAATTTACATGATCGCGATGAAGCCAAATTCCGAAGCAACTGACGAGATTATGTCTTTTAATGAATCTGTCAAAGACGCACAATAAATGTAATTCATTCGTATAATTTATAAGACGCAATTTAAATTGAACTGTAAATCAATTTGATTATTCATTCAATTCTGAATTATGAAGCAGTATTTTAATAATAAAAATAAATCATGATTTTTATTACGATATTCAATTGTTAGTCTAATCATTGTATTTAATTCGTTTTATTTTTTGCAATATAAGTTAGAAAAATTATGCAAATGTTATAAATTAGTTTATTGTTCAAATGAGAACGTATTATATTATTAACACGACGATCAGCAGAGTATTTTGCTTTGTTTTATATACGAAGACATAAAATAAAATAAACATGTTTTTATAACATTAAATTTAAACTGAAAAAGTCTTCATTTTGGTCTGATTTTTTCGTACATAAAATGTTGATTTGCATCTTGCATATTAGCTTTGATTATTCTCTTCTTCGTTGCATGAAAATGCGCTAAAGCGTAATTGTAAAGTTCGTTTTCCATTTGCCATACATCGGTTTTTTGAATTTTCTCAACTGTCTCCGGAAGTGGATCAATTTTTTGAGTCGTTTGCCTTAAGTGTGATTTGTTATCTACAAAATAATACATTTTATTATATGTTTTTAATTCATTTCATTTGAATAAATGTATTCTTCAATGTAATAATGATAATAATAATAACGTACTATGCATAAAGAGATCATAAGCGCCTTTGAAAAATCTCGGCAAAACAGCTTCAAGAGTTTGAATAAAATCTTGTAATTCTTCCGTCACGCCAACTAAAAGATAATGTTTTTCTAAATTTCGCTTTGCTTGTTCCAATGCCCATCTATTCCCAACTTGCCTATAAATATAAGATTTAAAAGTTTATTGTATCTAATAATTTATTAATTAATAAAAAAAGTTAATATATTTTTACAAACCAACAAGCTGGGTCATGACCACACAGAAATGGAATCTGCAGCCACATATTATTAGGGTCGCAATCAGATTGCTTAACTTTTATACATTCGTCGAATGTCTGAAACAATTAAAGAAAATAGTAAGAAATTATTTAGACTTTTCTACAAAAGAAACGTTTTTCAAAGTTAGTTTGAAACCTTTGAACATATCTCTGAACAATTTTATTTAACTTTTCAATAGAAAACTGTCTTTTCCATTGTTTAGCGATATTTCCAAATAACGTTGAAAAATGTATTTTTTAAAGGTTGTTAAATGTATAAGTGAAGTATGCAAAAACCTTAGTATCCCCATGTTTTCTTCTAATGAGATGCGGACGAAAATTATCACCATAACGCAAGAAGTAATAATAAGATACAAATCTATCTAAAGGTTTACGCAGTAAATTTATATACAGCGGTGCTTGTTTAGCTCCAAATCTGCAAGTAAAATATTCATTAAATTTAAAATTCAATGGAAATGAAATGAATAGAAATGATACTCGTATAAAAATATATTTTACAAATTGTTTAAAAATTGACTTACTTTTCGAAGTTTAAGAAAGCCATGTGGCCATGGTAAAATGCAGGTTTAATGGAATCCCATTCAGTTATGTTATTTACAAATAATACCTACAAGTATATACAAACAAAATATTCATTCAGCTTTATCATATTAAAGTGTCAATATTAAAGTACAATAATTTAATCAAGATAATAAAACATAAACATTTATTATAATATACAATTATATTAAACATTTTATATTTTTATTTGTTTTCATCATTTACCTGATTAGGAAGAGTAAGTGTATGCATATTATTCGTAATGTTAATATGCAACGCATGATACTTATTTCTTTTGCAAAGATCATAAGCAACTCCCACGAAACTTGTGGAGCCAGTTTTTGGGACTCTGTTGTATATCACAACAACATTATCATTGTGCGGCGTTTTATCAACACGTGGCTCAGGAACAACGTTATTTTTCACCTGCTTCTTTAAGTCAACAATTTCATTATCTATAATTCAAAAACAGAACAAAAAAAAGAGAAATTGTTTATAAAACATTGTTATAAAATGAATGTTGTTGTTGTTGCATTGTAACCTGTTTGGATAAATTGAAAGTGAAATATTTACACAAATTGGTGGTGTTTTCTTGTAAGCCATCAAGTTTGATTTTCAAATAGAATGTAAATAAAATGCAAAATATCGTTATAACCCATTGATATGGATAATTCCTTAATATCATTTTACTTTAAGATAATCCATATATGTAAACATAACTACTTGTTTATCTGTCATCATTTGACAGTTGCTAATCCATTGTAGATGGCGAGTCTGTCGCGGGATAAATTTGAATCAAAAAGGGAATGTTTATTCATAATGTTGGATTTTAATTAAACAATTAAAGTTTGATATTAGACAGCATCTGTTGACATGTTACCCGTTGTTATTTAAATGCATTCAGTAAAATAAAATAATTTTGTTTATTTCTCTTTATTAACATTCTATTCTGTATTACAATTCAAAAAATTATTTTTAATTTTTTTTCAATAGCTTTAATTTTCTTTGGTTACTTAACAAATCATTTTGTTTGAGTGTATAGGATTTTGATTAGCTAATTATATCCTTTAAACTTTTACAGTTCAGTGTTTAAATTTGAAATTATAATATATTAACACTGTCACATACTCAATAATGAATGTATATAAAAATATATATATATAATTAAACTTTAATTTCAAATAAACTTGTTGAAATGTGTTCAGAAATCCATAAGATATCTGTCTTTAAGTACATTGTGTATCCTTCAAACATTCGCACAGTGCGATTGCTCAGAACTCGCGATGTTCGCCATCTTAGTCTTCTGGAGAAAGAAATAACTCCCGGTCTGAAATAACGTCCCGCTTTTTAAAGTTTAACGTATAAAAGTTACAGCGTGAGTAAATTTCGTTGTTTGGTATGTGTGTGTGTTGTGCCTGTGTGTACAATTAAACCGTTCAATGGCATGAAAAATTGTTTAATTTTGTGCAGCGAATCTTTCAAAATAAAAAGCAAATCGGAGCAGTTGATGTTGTAGGTTTTAAAACAATATCAAATTGGAGTTGAGTGTTTTTAAATGCCTTTTGACTTGATCAATGTAACAAAAGGAGAAACTTGATTATTCATTTCTTGAATTTTAATAATGAATAATAAATCAAATTGTTGGAATGAATTTTATTCTTTTCTGTTTGAATACAAAGAAATGTTATTTTAGTTTAATTTGGATATTTACTGTGGCGAAGGTTATGTTGAGAACAAACAAGTGCAAAGGCAGTTTGTTGTCTATGTAAAAGAGCTTTTCTTTGAAGCAGTTATTAAAAATAATGAATAATCAATAAAAATTAATGTAAAATCAATAATGAATCAAATATGAAAGTGTAGAATTATGTATGATTTTACGAAGTGAGAAGTAAAGCACGTTGTAATAACACGAAAATCCATACAAATGTATGTGGCTATGTGCTATATTGTGTTTATAAATCATTTTAAATTGGCTTTAGTAATTTTGTTCTTTTGAAATATCAGTTTGACATGAACTGCTAAAAATATAATTGCACTGTTATTTCATTTAATAATATACTATTGAATAATTATATTAAATTTATATACACATAAATGAAGTTATACAATAAAAAATACTTTTGATTGAAGATGTAATTAGTTGTTGATTAGTTAATGTGTATTTCAGATTAATGTATATATTTAATATAACAAATCACAAGACAGAAAAATGAGTGAATACGAGGGGGATGCAGACCTGGAGGGGATGGCGGGAAGAGTTATGGAATTAGAAGGACAGTTGCAAGAAAAAGGAGCAATGATTGAAGCATTGCATGCTGAAATTGACGATCTACGTGATATTTCTTCCCCAAATTCTTCGCAAAGTCAAACTAATAGTTTACGTGGTCGTGAACTTTCGTCAGTGTATCTCAAGAAGGTTGATTTGATTAATTTAAAATATTTATATTTTAAATTGTTTGTAACATAAAAACAATAAATTAAGAAAATTCGAAATACATTATTGTTGTTTGTGAAAAATATTGATATACAAGTTAAATAAGCATTTAATAAAAATAGTTATATCATTTATAAATCTGAGGACAACTCGATATCTACGTAGAAAATTATTATATTTTAATGTAAAAAATTAATACATGGTATAGTAAAAAGTATTACATGATAGATGCATGTTTATCGTGTGAATTAATAAAAACTATATCATATTTCTTATATTGTTTTATAATATTTTTTACATTGATGTTGAATTGTCCTCCTATTTCTATATTTATTATGTAATGCTATTCTATAATAAATTAATATTTACTTTTTTATATTGTAATTTGCTAATTTATATATACTGTTTAATGGGGAATATTGTATTAATAACTGAATGATTGCTAAATAGTTTCAAGAATTCGAGAGAGCGATTCAGCAAAGGGACAATTTAATAGAAGATCTCACGTCGTCACTTCAACAAGCTTTATCTGCACGAGATGCTTTAATGGTTCGACTTAAGTCCGTTAGTTCGACAAAACTACTTGAGAACAAGTCCACAGTGGACGAAAAAGTAAGATTAATCAATTATTATCATGTATAAATCTTATATATTAACTTATATATAAACATATATAAATTTACTATTTTATTTCGATTCAATAATAAACGAAATTTTCTATCAACAGTTTTTAAAAGATGAGTTCGATTTATCCTTGAAACACATGCAACATGAGTATGAGGAGAAATTGAACGATTTACGAGATGAAAATCGAGTGCTGGAAAGTCGACATGCAAAAGAACTTGCAGTTTTTCAGTCGCAATTATTACAATACAAAGACACCGTCGAAACACTAAAACAAGAACTAATGAACTGCGCGACTTGCGAGGAGTCAGTTCAAGCCGAACTAAGTATGTATAAAGCCAAAGTCAACGAACTTCGATTACAGTCGGAAAAAGAACGTGCTGCCCTCAAAGAGTCACATCAGCTGGAACTGAACTCTATGAACGAACTCCTGAAACAGTACAAATCCCAGCTGGAAGACATCACAGCAAAATACATGGCTGTGAGCAACGTCGCTGAATCCAAAGAAAGCATCGAGGATTCCTTGGAGCGGTCCCTGGTGAACAAGCGAGATGAATTTTTTGATCGCTACAGCGCGAGTAACGATGACTTTTTGAGCAACCGTTTGTTAAATGTTTCGCGTTTTAGTAGCAACACATTTATGAGTGAATCCAATCAAACGATGTACGAGACAATCAATGAAATGGGCATTCAGTGTCAAGTGGCGAAACAAAAGTTGGACGAGAAATTGGAGCTTGAGAAGGAACTGATGGACAAGATAAACTATCTCGAGGAACAAGTTCACAAAACACAGATGGAATTGCAGGAGGCGAATTTAACGAAAAGATCTTACGAAAAGCAACTCAAAGACATGAAGAATATGTTGGATAAGTTGTCTTCGGAGAGTAACGTTAGTGAGAAGAATGAGGAAGACTTGGACTCGAATGTGGCTCAATTAGATTGTGCAAATAAGTTGAAACAAGTTGTGACGGTGAATAAGAAGCTGGAGAAGGAAGTAAACAAGTTGCGCCAAGGTTTGGCTGTAGCTTGGTCACAATGTGCCGAGTTCACGCAATTTCTTAGTCAGTCACTGACGATGCATGAGAGCAAACTTGGCGACTCGTTTTTCGATGTTGACGGTTCTTTGAAGGACAGATCCGAAGCTTATGTTACAACTTGTGATAGCAATAATGAAGCTGAAGATGCAATGCCCATGGAAATTTCGCGTTTATTGGAGAGACAGAATTTACACTCGAATATGTTGAAACAATTGGAAGAAGAACGGGAGATTTATATGCAAGAGCTGGATAAGCTGAGGAACGTGGAAATGAAATCAGATATGCTGGAAAAGGAGAATAAGGTTTTGATAGCGGAACTTGAGAAGTTGCATGCGGAAGAATTGGTGCTGCAGAACAAGTGCGCGGAAAATGAAAGACTGAAGGAAGCACTGGCAAGTGCGCAGAAGGAAATTGAAGGATATAAGAATATGAAGAGTGAGATTGAGAGTTCTTATGAGAAAAAAATGCAGGATTTGCGAGTATACTTTGAGCAAAAGTGTCTGCAAATGGAGAAACAGTACACGGAGGATGTCTTTAGTCAGCATTCAAGGAAGGCGTTTGATCGAAGTAACAGTGAAAATTTGTCTGATGACACTGAGGCGAATGATGTGGATCTTAATTCGGAAGTTAGTGGCGATAAGAAGGAGAATTCGAAGAGTGAGGAGCAAAGCGGAAAGAAACACTCGAGCAGTAGTTTGGGGCAGATTAATCAGGTGATTAAATTAGTTAATTAAGTTGGATATTCATTAATTCTTGAATGTATTAACTTGTTTATTCTTATCGTTTTCAGTCTTGTCAAACGGATTTCAATGATACGAAAGGAGATAATAGTATTCTTGAGCTTCATACAGCGGTAATATATAATTTTGTTATATATAATTAAAATAAAATATAAAACATTAATAACAACGTTAGCAATTTGATATTTTCATGAATTATTAAAGAATTATATGTAATCAAATTACTTAAATAGAAACTGCATGCAGTTTATTTTTATTGGTGGTGATTTTATTATCATAAGGAAACATGATTATTGAAATAGTTTAACTTATATAAAATACTCAATTATGTAATTTAAACACAGAGTTTGGACTTTATGGACACAACGGATCTGGATCGTATGAAATTGCTCGAAAAGTTATCCGGCAGAGAAGAACTTGATGATCCATCAGATAAAATATTTACTGACTTCGACAATCGAGGAACAAATCAATATGATGTCGAGGTTTTGAATATTATCTCCGCTGTTGAAGATGAGCATCAGCAGTTAGAATCTCCGGCGGCGATTGATGCATTTAAAAAGACGTTAGTATTAATTCAATAAAATATTAATTTAAAACATCACAGTCAAATATTTATTAATAATAAAAATGAATGTTTCATTTCAATAGGCAATTATTGTGCAGAACTTGCATAATCTTAAATGATTACTTAGAAGAAATAATGCATTACATTGTGGCCTGCGAGAAAGAAATAAGCAACTGTCTTGTTAAACAGCAAGATACTTTCAAGCATTTCTTCAAATCCAAATTCAAAAACTCTGCAATA
>JABFPJ010000423.1:0-42128 GCA_022817425.1 Gryon sp. ZL-2020 | reverse complement strand
ACTTAGAGGGGGGGGGGGTGTTATAGGGATGCCATAAGGAATTCATTGGCAGATCATAGGGGTGATAAAAGATTCATAGGGCGGTCATAGGGAGCCCTTAGAGGATCCATAGAAGTATCTCGGGTGGATCCAGGGATTTAGTCAGGACTCAAATACGGTCATAGGGAGGGGGTCACAGGGTTTCGCCCGGGCGAAGCCGGGGCTTCAGCTAGTATATATATATATACATACATTAGATTGGCGTCTTGTTTTCGCATAAACTTTGCATCATAATTGCAACAAGTGGCGAGATTTGTAAGATTATGCTTGAGCGAGTCTCGGCGATGTCATTCGCAAGATTTTATTGCAAGTGGAGTCGCGTGTATTTAAATTTCGATGATAAAATAGCACCAGAGAGCTGGAGCAGTGCCTTTGCGTTGTACAGGGTCATTTAATATAAATCGAGAAGACGTATGGCACGCGGTGCCTCTTGACTTCGCGATGTATCCCCGGGCGAACACGTATTTAAACAGGCGTTTAACATACTTCATCTACTCTCCCTCCGTATCGTTTTTTGTGCCCGACGTCTCTCTCTCTCTCTCTCTCTCTCTCTCTCTCTCAGTCGCTCGCTCTTCTTTTTGAATTATTCTTTTTTTGTACCTAAATCGCACTTCGATTTCTGGCTTTCGCTTCGGCACACGAACATCTCTTTTGTCATCGTGTTTTTATTACTATTTGCTCTCTCTCTACTATTCGTGCGCGTTTCCCAGGCTTGTATTATTTCGGGCGTAATGTACTTTTTGCGATTGAAAACGTGAAGTCGATTTCGTATCGAACTGGTTTTATTCATGTTGGAATTTTTATTAAAAATGTTTGGAAGGATATCTATCTTTTCCGTCCTTTGGTTTGGCTCATTTTGTTTTGCTTGTTAGTTCTTGTTTCTTTTCATATATATATATATTTATATATACATGCATACACCGGTAATTTTGCTATGATGCGACCGGTCATAGATGATAGTAATATGTCTACAAAGGCATCAGTCATTATTGAAATCTATAATCTCAACGTCAACTAATTATGATATTGAACGACAACTAACGCCTCTCACGAGACTTAGTTAGACTTGTAGATGCTTTTTCATTGATTGGTAAATGAAAGCACGTCATCAGGCTGCTTAGTATTGATTGGATAATTGTCAAGCTGAGTAATTGGATAATGCAGATAATGAAAGGTACGCTAAAGAAATAATTGTTCAGCCACGACTTTGACATTATCAGGTAAGGCAAAAATAATTTCTTGGCACCGGTTTGTAACTTTATCGATGAACTGATCTGAGTTATAATGGAACACAAAACTGTCGAACAAAACTTTTCTTCGCGGTTAAAAATAATTCATTCGCTCGCGCTGTGTACTATAATTCGAAATAATGTGTGCAAATTCCAACAATTCTTAAGGCTCGAACTTGTACACAGTGCATACCAAGGACTTAGATCAAATCACTCGAAGATTCTTGTATATAAGTAATAAAATATATTTTTTCTCACACTGCATCGAAAACACATATTTTCTTCCCTCAAAAGTGAGATGAAAGTTACACTTTCTCTCCCTCGGAATGAAAATTACATTACGCAACAGATCTTTTTCATGACGAAAAAGTTTTGTTGAAACAAAAATTTCCATCGCTTAAATAACGTAATAGAGGATTTCTTTACCTCCCTAGAGTAGAAAGTTGGGATAGAAAGTTACTTTCCCTCTCTAATGAAAGAAAGTACCGCTTTCATCCCACTTTTCGGGGAAGAAATAGTATATTCCGCAACTAGGGAGAAAAGTTGCCGATTCTAGACCAGTTATTGTCACCTACTTAAAATACAAAAATACTTTCCCTCGTCCCACGTTTGAGGGAAGAAAAGAGGTGTTTTCGATGCACGTATGAGAAAACATATTGTCCGCAACTAAGACGATAAAAATATAAAATAAAAATTGCCTAATGGCTTAAAAATCGCTTTCAGCTCGTTACTCAACAAAACCTCACACCTGTCTAGAATCGGCAACTTTTCTCCCTAGTTGCAGAATATACTATTCCCAAAATACATTAAATAATAGTCTAAGATTATTTCTTCACACACCAATAATGTCATTCACTAATTAAGTATCAGGAAACATTTTGAAATGATAACCATTTATGTTATTTCCTGAAAACTAATGACTCTGTTACAACTTTCAATTATAAGTTGTTGGACTTGACGGAAACACTGATCTAAGATTTATCTATTTTTTACGTGCATTCAAACTGAATGTTGTATTAACGATAACAACATCAATCACTGTTGATCAGATCTGATGTGATCTACATTGGTTGGGCTTCACGTTGAATAATTTCTATCACATCTACTTGTTCTTGATCAGACGTTGTCAGACAAGTCTCGAAAGATTAGTTTATCATAGATTCAAATTAAAATTAAAACTTTAACGTAAACTCTACAGAACAAAAAATGATTAACATTGCTCTCGATAAGATATTTGTATATTTTAACTTATTTGCAGATATTTCAAGTATGTTTAAGTACTTTACAGAGGATAAGAATTTGAAGAAAAAAAAGAAAAAAAAACGAAATGTATCATTAAAGTAGCATGAATATGAAAATAAAATTGTATACTTTGCGATTGAATGTTTGTCGTAACATATTCCTTCCGTACACTAGTGAGTTTATAAATTGTGTTCTATGCGATGTGCATCTCTTTTCAAACGTCTCCCTTAAGTGCAACAAAAGGGAAAAGGCTTTGGCATTCTAGAATGCTCAATAACTCGCTGCAGTTGCTAGTATCATCGGCGTCATCCTTGAAACGTATATTAATATACCTTTGCAGTTCGTAGCAGACGAGTTCACGATCGCTCGGTTGTCCTCTGCTGTTCTATTTGCTCATGTATTAGAGTATTACGTATTCTCGTATATAAATGCTTTTCTGTATGTAATGCAGTGTGAATAAGACGTTACATAAGAATGTTTGCAAAAGTGCAACCATTTTTCTTATAAAGATAATAGGATAAAAATTAAGACGAAAGATGAAGAAAAGATGACTCAACAATGAAAAAAGGAAAAGTCTGAAATAGAATGAAATGCTGCGAGGCAGAAATCTGTGCTGGATTCGTGTGTAAGAGAAAGATAAGCAATAGTTTAGGGCCCACACAGTCAGCTAATCCACTGCTATGGTCCGAGAAATAAGCAGATTCTCAGCAAGATATATTATTTATGCATTTGTTTGATGATTGATGTACATACGTGGATGATAATAGCAAGTTTTACATTATAATTCTTTGTTTGGTACAATCTCAAGAATATTCAACTTTATTTAAGACTACTATCTTTTTTGAAATAAATTATTATTAAAAAAAACTCGATTTGTGATATTTAAAAAACGTATTCTTGACAAGTAATAAATCATAAACGTATAGATAACTTCAAGAAACTGACGATACAAAGAAATATCTACTGTACTGTAATATGTAAATATTACTTAACTTCAAAGATATTGCCTTTGTTTCTAAGTAAATATAGTCATTTAGTTGGATTATTCGTTGTTTTTCGTTTGAGTATCGGAATTGTACTGAACTCAACAAAATGAAACAAACTTCAAAGATGCGAATATTCTTGACGAAATGTACTGAGCCTATTGGTTCTGTGTTGCTTCATCGTGCTTTTGTTTTTACGTTGTCATCGGTCGCAAGGTTTTGTTATTACAAGCGGAAGCTCGTAAAGCAAAGACACATATAAAGTATCATAGCGGTGTCGCGGGGTGGGGCGTTTCTCGTAATTACCGCGTCGCGGGGAAGCTTTATGGGCGAGCGCTCACGAGTATTAATTTTGTCTCGCGATGTGTGCGTGAGACGAAAGTCGACGCAGACGATGAACAGGACGAAGACAGAGAAAGAGGGAGACGTAAAACGAAAATAGCAAAGGAAGAAAGTCGAAGGTTCGTGGTGTACGACAAGCGCACAAAAGTACGCTACGAAGGCGCCGGTAAATAGTTAGATATAACCATCGCGATGTTTGAGATTTTATCGTCCGCATCGCCATATCTTTCGCAGCCCTCTTCAAGGGAGAGTCGTACTCTCGCGCGTTGCGTCATACTCGAATCTTCGTCGGCATTAATTATCACTCGTGCATTCCGAGGCAAATTGTTGCCGGAGCAGATGCGGTCGTTTTGCTTTCAAAGCTTGATACTTTATATGCGAGGGAAATGCTGGCGTTTTGTTCGAAATCATGCGTCGTAAATTGATTTCAGTATTAGAAGTTATGAGACACCCGCGACCAATATAAGAAGATAGTTGCATAACGATAGCGCGAAATACGCGGAATTCCAGCGATCATTACGGCGAATAATAGAGAATTCAATTTATGAATTCAGTTTGACGCAATTTCTACGCGCCGTTATTTTCGACGAACCCATTTCTACGAGGGTCGTCAAGTTGCAATTACTTGCTATTATGTTAATTAGTTTATTTGATAGGCAAACGAAGAATTATGCAAGTCGATTCTTTATTATTCTTGACCTTAGCTGCTTTTGGATTCTCGTGCATAATGAATCACAAAAATGTCAAAGCCATAATAGTACGATTTTTGCCAATAATTTCATTCACTGCGCATTTTGTGCGGCAACATTTTCTCGGTCGTCATTACGCTAATATATGAACTTGAAGTTTTGTAACTGTAAGTATCTTTTATACTCATAAATTATTTTACCATACTGGTTATGCATACATATGACCGCTAAACTATAATTACAAGCCTGTAAAATTATTTGAACAATACTCATATATGATATACGCGAAAAGCTATGAAACAACTGGATATATAATTACGTATATCCAATTTAAGATATTCAATAATACTTAATATTTTTGTACTCGAATGAAAATTAATCGATTTTTCGACATTGTTATAGGCAGTCGTCTTGTTAAGGCCTCGTATGTAATTAGTTCATTAAGCATTTCGGCATTTTTCTCTTCTGATTTATTTATTCACGTTTATACTATTACTAAGTACATTTGATAATAAATCGGCAATTTTATAATCGTAACACAATTGCAATGAAAGGCAATTAAAAGCAATTGTTTTTCTTTGTTTCGCATTTATTCTTTCAGCAAACAGCACATACAAATACACACCCCGGTTCTCCATAACTCGATTAATCTCTTCTTCATTTTTCTGCAGTGTATCGTCTCTAACTACTGTATATCTTTGGGATAATTAACTTTGTAGCTCGACCAACTCCGAGACTACGCTGGGAGTTTAATGAATGTCTCTTTCTCTGTTTCCTTCGCTCGTTATTTTATGTTGTTCGTTATATACGAACACTGGAGATATTTGTAAGGGCTCTTTGAGCGCGAGAAAGAGAGATTTGACGGGCACCGCGAAAATAACGATAAACCGTATTCTTACTCAAACTGTATAGGCATAATTATCAATTTAATCATTGCTAGACACAGACTACGGATCAAAGCACGCATCCCCCGTTGTGCAGATTGCGTTAGCGATGAATATTTAATTAGACGCGAACATATCACTTGTTAGTACGACGAAAATTTCCCTTCTCTAAACGTCTAACCTCATTAAAAGCAATTACCGTGCAAAGAGAGAAGATGATCACAAACCGCTCGTTAACGGTATCTTTGTCCGTCCTTGTTTAACTGTCTCGTATTGTCGCAATGTTTTATGTAGAGAAAAGGGCCCCAAAGCACCAAACTCCGTCATTATCGTGGTTTTGACACTTCAAGGCACAAAACCTTTGCGATAGGATCATTAATAATTTCAACTCAAAAGTTTGCTATTGTGTTTCCAAGACAAACAAAAAAATCACTTTGCTTTTAATTTGAGATTGAAAACTGTGAATAATCACAGTCATCGTAAAAAACATTGCAATTTTTATACAAAATTTATTACAAATTTACACTCACAATCATAAAACCTGAAAATGTACAATTTTCAATTGAATTATTACTGTTTTTGATAGCATTCTGAATCCATCGGCAAAAAATCATCAAATTTTACTGTTCAAAACAATAATTTATGAAGAAAATAACGTGAATATTTACTAAAATAACTTTCATTTTTACTGTTTTTCACAGCAAAATTGATGATTTTTTGCCGAGGGATTCAGAATGCTATTAAAAAGAGTAAAAATTCAAGATCTATGATTGTCAGTGTACGAGTTACATTATTTACTACATAGAAAAAGAAATTGAGCAAAATATCAATAAGTGAAACTTATGGTTTTGATATTGTGTCGTAGACTATTTTTCTGTCGCATAAATTTATAGTTGTAGATTAAATTCCACATATTGTATCGATGACAACTATAGTTAATGATCGGTGTCACGCAAGTCTTAACTTGTTTGTTAACATGAGCAGTGTACGAACATTTGTACTTGCGGTATAATAAATAGTAAAGCTGTCATAGACAGTGACATTGACTTCAATGTACCTTTAGCTATTTTCTTTTTCAATCTAAAAACAAATGTGAGAATCTACACGAATGGCTGAATTCTAAGATACACTATATGGAATCTGTTCACGACGTACACATTTTGTGGTAGGTTTGGAGTGTGTCCGATGCGTCTGATAGGGCGGGACACGAGCATAAACAATTGCGCATCGGCCTCGCCTCTCGTGATGTGAGTGTAATAAAACGACAAGAAGAAGGCAGAAATCTCGACACTGAACTGAAAGACAGAAAAGATTGTTCTTATATCCTTGTTGCACAAAACCCGAGGGGCATGTGCGATCTCAAAATGGAACACCCGCGATATTTCAGTCAAGCCAAGCAAAGGAACGCGAAAATGTTCTCAGAGAAAGAGAAAGAGAGAAAAATGAAAGAAAGAGAGAGAGAGAGAGAGTCATGAACTCGTCGATGAGACGCTCATATTTTTCACCCGGGGTCTCCCCGTTTTTCCAGCTTTGACCGGCCATTTGTTACAGCTAACCGCCACCACTAATCACGGATTCTAGTGCGCAACTTGAGAGAAACCGAGGAAAACATAGTAGCTCGGTCAAGAATCAGATTAGTAAGTTCAATTAGTAGCATCCGCTATCGTCGAATAAATATTTCGAATCGAAGTTACATGAACACCAAGGGTTAACCATTAAATTACAAGCTAGCAAATTAAAACATTGAATAAAAATGGTGCAACCAATTTCCGGCGAAATTCGATCAACCATCAATTCGACACCAGCGTAATGTTTGTAAAATTATATTTTGGCAATTTCGTGCTTCCTTCCACGATATTTGTCGACGTGCTTTTTTTTCTCCGTTGTTTTATTTATTCTTTCGCTTTTTTTTTTTTATTTTCTTTCGAATGAATATTGCCAATTTAATATTTCCCGTGGGGCGACACGGGTCATAAATTCGATCGCAAGGGACAATAAACTGGAATCGAATATGGGGGTTGAAAGTTTTACAAGTAAAGTTGCACACATGCATTATGTATTATTAATAGAATTAGCCGAGAACGTGTTGATTACTACATAGTTTTGGAGCATAACATTTAGGTAATTAAAGAAGAGTGTAAAATTATGTACCCAAACAAGCGAACAACTGCAAATAAACAAAAGTTAGCCGCATAATTTACTTAGGTCCAACTAGAAGCTGAAAATTGGATTAAAGCGCTCCTACTTTGGACGTTGTAAACTTTTCTTATTATGAAACGAAACATCATACGCAGTCGTACGTGTAAGTGTATGCGTTCGTACAATTTACTCGTAGTATTTTACAAATATTTACATGCGCATGCATATTTATATTTACGTGTAACTCTGCCAGATGAATCGAAAATAGAGATGAAGTTTTAATTGGAATAAGCGGTGACTGGGGAGGCAAAAAAAAGGGGGACGACGAAAAAAAGAAACAACGCCTAATCGAATGACCTCAAGCGGACGTATTGTAGATGCTTTGAAAACCGATTCGGATCTCTTCTTATTGCCCCCGACTGTTAAATCGAATTGCGAACGCAACGGCTCCAAAATTTATTAACCCTCGATTTATGCTTAACACAAGCAGCTCTGCATTCTACTGGTTCGACGCCTAAAAGAAAGTGCCCTTTCATTTTATAATCTAGACACTATATTTCTTGTCCTCCGGCGCGTGGTTTTAGCCCAGCCCAAAAACGAACCGAACGAGTGAGAAGAAAAACAACTAATGAGAACAAAATTTGGTTTCCAAGTGTGCTGATGATGATTTTTCTCTCACCTGGCATGCGTGTAAACGATCTCCTTAGTCATGTTCGTAGTGTTTGTTTCTATAACAAAACGCCTCGCAAACTTGTATGCTGCTCATTAGGATACCAAGAGATAAGTATCTGTTATACATTAATGTTCACTGATGATTACTTCGTATCGTATAATTTGCGAAAATTAATTATTTTCTTTCTGTTTTATTTCTTTTGCATACAAATACATTTGCTTTTATAATTTTTTAAGTACATTTTTTTAATAAGCTAATGATACAATTTACAGATGTAACACAAATATTGACTGGAAATTGTAACATTACCAATATTAAGAATATGCTGAAATATTTTTAATCAGGGGATGAAAATGTTTTATTTCGAAATATGCTTTTATAACATATTGTAATGAAATGTCTAGAAAAAATTAAACTTTTATATTTAAAAGAACATTTTGTTCCTTTACATGTATTCAAGAATATTATTTTAATATTATTATTCTCAAGTTATTTGAAACTGTTTTGAAATTCTAAAAATATTCTTTATTTATTTTAAACTTATTACTGTAAACATTTATTTTGAAAAATTAACTTTATAAACTTTCTTTAAATTTATTAAAAAACCGGTTTCTTTTATTAGTGCTAACTAAATTAATTAAATAAATCATAACGTTTCGAAATTTACTAATTTCATTATTAATTATTCATCCATTAAATGCTGTTAATTTGAAAAAAATAATTAAATTCTCATTTAACTACAGGAAAAAAAAACTTGCAGTTCGTGAAACCGCAAACTGATATAAGCATTCATTACGAGGCCAAAGTTTTTGGTATTTAAACAAATTTACCGATTTAACATTGTTTCACAAACGCGCACGATGCGATTTTTTGTTCGCCTAAATCTCACATACCAAACTCGGTTAAAATTGTGTTTTTGTTTTATATTTGAAATCGGTGTATGTATATCATTATCCTCATAATAAGTGGAACGATATTCGGATGTCACTATCTCGCCTTTTCTGCATGCCTCGACCCGTATATCGTACATTCTTTTGGGCACGTTTTTTTTGTCTCTCTCACTCGCTCGCGCTATTTCCTGTTCTGTTTCTGAAAGTAAAATGAATGCGAAGCGCAAGCGAAAATGAAGCAGACGAAAGAGGGCGGTGGCTCCACCGCGGGGTAAAAGACGATGGACAATAGCAGCGCCGCAAAGTGTACCGGACAAACAAATAGCCAATTAAAATTCCGGTTGCACCGCGAACATACTTGTATCAGCTGCAGCACTACCCGACCATTGTGCATCGACGGCATGCACGAGCCAATGTATACGAATCGGTCACCAAGATCGACTCGCCGATGCTCTTCGCGCGGGGCAAGAAGAAGCCCAAAGAACGAGAAAGGACGTAACATAGAAAAGAGAATGATTCGACTGTTTGTGGTTCTACCTCAAAAAAGATCTTGAATCTCGCTGCTTGCAAAGCAAATCTTGTTTCATCTTAAAACCCAAGGCGTGCACCAAATCGTCACTTTTCTCGCTATTGTGTGAACATATATCGTCGACGAAAAACCGATCGCTATCGCAATAATACAAATTATCGTATCGTTTTGAATTTAGAAAGTTCAAACATTATTATCGAGGAATGATCTATTGGTATAAGATGGATTATTGGATTTGATGCGAGACATTCATCTTACATAAAGTATACATATCAGATTAAATATCTGCAATTTTGGTTATAAATTTGTTATAAATTGTAATGATAATAAAAAAATGAGCAAATCTAAATGAAACAATATCAACATCATTTATTAAAGTAATTGAATTAAAAGATAACCAAAAAGATATTTGCAAAAAATAAAGTACATTTTTACAAGGATTAATTTCATTTCATCTCAAGTTTGATATATGTAATCGAATCAGAAATAAAAGATGAATGACGAAAAGCGTAAGAAAGAAATAGACAGGTTAATACACACGACAACATAGGCAATTAAAAAGCATATTTAAATATAAACAAAACCTACATGCGCAAATAAGATATTACATTATTCATAACTGTCAACGTGGGTGTTCAACAAAACACATTTATTTCACGAAGACAGAGTGGTGAATGAAGATGCTGGCGTATTGAACGTCCGTTACAGGTTGCAGTAGAGAACTTTATGACGTTCAAATAACCCCGTTCGAATAAACGTAGCGGATTTTCGTTACCGTAACATAAACAGTTGAAAGTAGCAAACATGTGTGTAAACATTATCTGATAACCTCTTTCTAAAATGATGCGTTTCGAATCGACTGAAGATAAATTTTGCGTTAAATATATTACTGATTTCATTTGAACGGAATTACTTCGTTTGATCATTGAACTGAATTTAAATCTCAAACATACAACAAACTGAATAGATTTTTAAAAAATCAAAAACGCTAAAATATGAGTAATAATAACGATTTAAACAACTCAAACTAAATTTCATATCTTTGTGTTATTTCTTTAAGCAAAAATTACACTATGAAATACGTCTTATTCAAAGGAATTATTACTTTACTTGAGTATAAATGATGTTATTGAATAGCTAATAGATTTGTAGCAATATCCTGTTATCTTTTGTATTATAATAATGTCACTGATATAGCATAATAGACCATAAATCTCGAAGCTTGGTTTGTTACATTGTTTTAATAAGCAATTAATTTCATGAAGTCTATCATAATGCATCATATCGATTGACTTATAGATTGAGTGTGTCATATCACGTTACTGTTTCACAAAATAAGGTTATTAGATTATAGGAGACATATCTCTAGCAATATATTAATTCGAAATTATATAAATATATCAACTATAACTTATAGCTTACACGATTTAACATAAAATATTCGAGTGTATGTATTTTTGATACGAAAAATGTTAACTGAATTCACTACTATTTTCACTGCAAATGATCCTTGAATTGAAATATCTGCTTTCTCTTTTCTTTGAGCGATGATCAATAAATGTATCCACGGTTTCTATGAATTTAATTTATAATTTATTTGTCAATGTCTTTCTGCGTGTATGTTATACGTGTTATTGACCCCTTGAAACTGGACATTACAATTGCTTTGGCAAGCCAATATCTATCTCAAATAGAAGTTGATTAGAAAATAGATCAGCTTAGCACGATACTATTCAAAGCCCCGCACTATATATCCAATAGAGTCTGTTATTGAAAGCTGTGTTAAACGATTCTTTTCTTACAGCAGATTGAAAAACCTCTTATCAGTGCGACGACAAAAAATGCTTTGGTAACGACACAATTGGCACCTTGTGAAACTTATCCCCACCGACCAAAGTTTCGATTGTTGGTGTCGAAAATGTTGGAATGGCCTTGTGCCATGGCAATTCCCATGAACATTAAGAAAAGAAAAGAAAAATGTGACGCCTATAAATATAATCAATACACAGTTAAGACGAGAATCTCGTTCATTTTTTTTGTGTTCCGAAAATTGTATTCGCAATAATAGGCCAAAGTTACAACTATTATAATTAGATTTTGAATTTTAATTAAAATCTGTCAGTACCAAAAGTTTGATAAGAAACAAACGGCTATGATGAATGATGGTACCATTAAAGTTATGTATTGCGAACAATTAATTAAATTTATTTCCTTTCGCTAAAGTGAATTCCTAAAATTGCTGCCGTATTCTGAGAGTACCTATACTTTCGTCGAGAATTGCCGAGCCAAATTTGTTTAATTGATAAAAACTACGATAAAGTGGAATACCGAAGGTAAAAGACATTCGAGACACACCGAAGAATCTTTTTAGGAAATTCTCTAATTATTGGAACATCAGGTAAGCTAATTAACCGCGAGCGCGCTTCTCTTTGACTGTGATCTTGTTAACACAATCGGCCGTCATACTCGTGATCGTGCAAAATCCACTAAATAACGACCGATTGTTGTTATCGATAACACATATCTCACGTGAAAGTAGCAATAGACCATTCGGGATGCATTGAAAATGTATCTAACTTTCAATCTCACCGTTAACTTGTGTACTCGTCTACAAAACGCGTGAGAACGGCATTCTCTATGGTCGCGAAAAAAGAAAAACAGTAATAAAGTTGTCCCCTCGGTACACTGCATAATTTATGAGAACAAGGTTTTGGAAATGTTTTCATTGTCGAAGCAATGGCTGCAACATTTTTGGCTCTGTCAAACTCTTATTTTACTTTGCAATTTGTATTTTCGTGCAAATTGTATGACATTGCATAGTTGACGATTTTCGGGATCAAACATTTGTAAGTCACGGGTTGTTACAGAAGATGCATACGCGATT
The DNA here is from genome assembly GCA_022817425.1 of Gryon sp. ZL-2020. Taxonomy (NCBI): domain Eukaryota; kingdom Metazoa; phylum Arthropoda; class Insecta; order Hymenoptera; family Scelionidae; genus Gryon; species Gryon sp. ZL-2020. Next base: position 29,605 of record JABFPJ010000423.1, on the reverse strand, counting down.
CCTATTACTGATTTAGTCGACTGGAGAGTAAATTTGTAAGCCTCCCGTGTATGTTATATCTGCTGGGTACCATCTTTTAACTTTTGCTTTGCTTCGAAAACTTCATATTTTTTACATACAAAACGACGAACAGGTGGACAAAAGCATAACCAAATAACCACGTTCGCTGCGCAATGGGAATTTTTTGTATATATGACAGTTGTATGTGTACTTGTTGGCAAGGTGGATGTTATATAAGAATAATACCTTGTGAAATATATAATGTTCAGAATGTAAGATCATATTTATGGATAATGAATTAATATTTTTAACTGGATGCAATATTAAGATTAATAATAACAATTATTTAGTGCAAATTACTTACCGATTTGTAGTCTTCGATTAACTTTTGGCATATGTGAAGACCTTTTTTGTATTGGGTATCTGAAAAAATAATTACGATAGTTAATAAACATGTAATTATGTTACATTAATATGAATATAAATTATTCATTGATATTTGAAATTAAAAAAATCGTTTATTTATTTGAAATTCAATTTTTTTAATTTACATTTTGTGATATAAAAAATATAAAAGTTTTTAACGACATTGTAATACAATCATTCAATGCATGTATTTTTCTTATTTTTCCGCAAAATATTTAAAAATGTAAAAATCATTGTTCCTTTTCATGAATACATATATCTAGATAACAAATTGTATCTTTTTGAATTGATAAATACTGTTGAAAAATAAACGAATTATCGTTAGTTACTCTGTTTCCAATAGCTTGACAAAAGATTGTATTTATTTATTTACTATGCAAACATAAAGAATTGAACGTTGACAGCGAAAAAAGTTTTATACTCAAAAATCCTTTGATCCGTTTTAATCTTTTTATTAACACATTGATAACAAGATATAAGTTAATGAAATCTATCTTCTCTAAACTTTAAAGCAGAAACGAAAAATTGTGAAAAAGTTTAATCTCTTTTCAGAATCTTATTAAAGAATTATTTTCCAAATTAATTTTATTTTACATCCATTTTGTTAGACTATTCAATTGCGTTATAATTATAATTTCATTTATTTTCAATAAACAATATTTTACAAATTAAACATCTAAAAGGCCTTTAGAAACTATTTTTATACTACATATATTCGTGAAATTGAAGATTCTGCAGTGGTTATTATATCTGTCTGCAAGGATATATTGGGAGAAAAGCGAACTTTATAGAACAAGTTCGACGTTCTAAAGAAAATCGTGCCAAAAATTATGAAGTTTGCAAGTAGAGCCGTCAGAGTAGTAACTACTCAACCCAGTGAAGCGGCATCCTGTATAACCTGGAAAATGTCCAAGTTACTGGACTAATCGCGTCCTTGGTACGAGAACCCCGTTGGATAGCGTCAGATTTCAGTATTATCTGGGTCAGAGGCTTAGAGCCTGACGAACGGTTGCATGAACATCGGCGCGCAAGGAAATCCTTCTGATATCGGCTTCCCAAACGAATTCTTTGTCGTCACATGTCATTTTGTTTTATCCTTGTGAATTCTCATTAATTTTCATTCCCTTTAAAAAGGATATGATCTCTTTTAGCGGGAGAAAAAACAATTTGTTCTTATAAAAGAGAAAGAAAAATTGTTTCGTCTATGTATTTTAAGCACTTAAGACATGTTTCATAATTACTTCGCAATTTTATTCATATACACTCGCGCTGTTTCATTCCCTTTCTGTATTAAAATATTTTCTTGTTAAAGCAAATATATGAGAGAACGCTGTAACAATTTTTCTGTGTTAATTTTTCTGCTTCAGTCTCAGCGTTGACCTTTGTCAGACGCAGCTTCTATAAATTATAGCAGAAAATTAAAAAAAAATGTATTGTACTAATTAAACTGAGTTTTGGCTTATTCAAATAAAAAAGAAATATCAATAGTTTAACATGATAATAGGTTGTTTTAATTAATAATTATAATGACTAAACACAGGAGAGAAAAAATGTAGTTGCGTCATCAAAATGCACATTAATTAATTAATTAAATTGTATTAAAATTAAAAGCAAAGATAAATCAAAATTTGTTAAGTTAAAAATATCTTACTTTTAGATCAACAATTTTTGGCACTTTTAAAGCGAATTCATTATTTTTCTAACCTACGAATATTAATGTCTAATCTGCTGTTTTTAAAGCATGAAAGTATTTATAAATTCATTAAAATTAAAAGTTACAATTTTACATCGTTTTTCATTTAAATTTTTGAGGTTATGTTATATACTTTTAAACTTTGTAAAAACATTAGTTTAACATTAAATATTGTTGGGTTAACTTAATTTTTTTCTCCTGTAATAAATAATACACCATAATGCACACGTATGCCTTTGCTTTGAAGGTATAATGTAAAGCGTACTAACAGGCGATAAAATATGAAAAAACACACTGTTACACTTTGTTCTCTGCCACGTATTGATTAATTGGAAATTTTCAGTTGCAGTATGGTCAGGTGTCAACGTCGTGGATAGAAAACTACAAAGCATAAATCAGAGAATCGGTGAAAACGACGATCATGAAAAATGGTACAAAGTGGAGGCAGCTGTAAACGACGACAAGTATGTCACACAAGTAACCATGTTTATTTTGTGGTTTGCTCAATAATTAGACATGAAAAAAATGATCATGTCAACACAAAGAAACTCTTGAAACATTCTTTTAACATGTTGTTAACGTTTGTACTGTAATTTGATTAGAGTGAAATATAGCTTCTGAAGCTTTAATTATCCAATTACTTAATTGCCGTGATCTTACAAAGAAAATAATAAAAAAGTTTGAAAATGGCAATTCTTTTAAAAATTATATAATTATAATAATAGAAACAATAAGAAAACTTTGAAAAAGTAAAATAGAATGTCATATAACTTTTTTGTTGAAAATAATGTTTGTTCCAAATCGCTAATTAATGTAAGTTTTAATTTCTTTTCAAATGAAAGTTGCAAGATAACAATGTTAATCAAACGAGTTTTCATAAAATGACGAAAAGAGTTATGAAGTTAAGCGATGAAGTAATTAGCCTCTAAATTCGAACTTTTTCATCAGTTGATATTCGACTATGTTAATTATGATCACTGTGTCTGGTGACAAAATTACATTTAATGGCGACAACTTAATAGAAGTTAGATGCAAAAATCTCAGCTAATACTATATATATATAACATCCTTATTCCTTTATGCTTTATTTTCCAGCATCTGATGAAAGCTAAAGTCATTTAAAGTCAATTTGAAATTAAAAAATTGCTACATAAACTTACTGCTAATTATGCAAAGTATTATTTACTTGAATAAATATTTCTAAGTTCATTCTATGTTTAATTTTCTTACATACAAAAATGTTCAAACTGGAATGTATTTACTAGTTATTTTGTTATACCGAGAAAAGACTTAATGAAGGGAAAGGTGAGAAAGGTTGGTGCTGTTGAGGTCTTGGCTTTTGCACCGCTGAAATCGTTGATGCTATTTTGAGAAATACCGAAGCTATGCTTTCCAGTCGGAACGTATATTCCCGTAAATAAAATAAGAAATATTATTGAGATACTAGATGAATTTGCTTTTGCGCCGACCATAATGATATATAATATAGAAAACATAAATATAATAATAATATATTATTTTGAAGGATCATAGCGTTGTTCGCTCATAGTGTTGATAAAGACACATTCATGTCAGTTCTATTACTTGTTGTTTGACAAGAAAGGAAAATGTGTCTTGAAATTTAACACAAATATGATTTGTAATGTTCGACGTGAATTTGGAGTATTTGAAGAAGAAAGCTACTCGGAAGTTTGACATTCTTTAATTTATTACGATATATATATGAAATGAAAAAGATTTTGTTAAACACAAAGAAGTTTCGTATGTGAACAAATACAGTCTAAATGAAATAATGTTCAAAATTTTAAGTCATATAAAATATCTTCATATATTTTTTTTCAACTGGTATTCTGTTTGAGAGCATTTTATGACTTACTGAACTTCATAAAGTTGTTATTAGTTTGTGTACTAATTCTGTTGATCTTGTGCAAAAACAATTAAAATTATTAAGTTGTTGAAACGGGCATAAATGTAATATCTGTATCAACTTTTTTATTTCACTTAACCTACATTATATTAGTTCGTTTATATTACTTTATCGTTTTGATTGTTATATCGTTTTTGTCTGTTTCAACTGCAAGCACATAAAGCGATTTACGAAGTATAATTAACTGACAGATTCAAAACAGATGGAAAAGCGACGTTAACATATAATTTGTCTAAAAAAAGTGAATTATCCAAATTTTTTGCACGCCTCATCTGTAACATTTTCGAAATTTCGTATACGAAACGTGGCGCAGCAGCTATAACCCTTAATGAAGTAATTAGTTCTTGCGCTTAATTTCGTGACAATGGTAGTACTTAAAACAATTACGATGTCTATAATATCGCAACAATTAGCCGAATAACAGTGTTTATAAGCCCCGTTTTGGTTCAGTGTTTCCCAAGAGTATTTTCTTCGACGAAACGGAACACGCGCAGAGCAATTACACGCATTACTAATGCAGTCTTCTCACGTATCATCGAGCATAAATATTTCTCGTGAATGTGGTATGGCTTGATACTAAATACAACTCGTCACAGAATTGTTCAAAAATTCACAGGCATATAAATATGTCGTTCATATTTAATGCGAATTCCTTCAACGAGGATTTGTAAATGGTGCTCGGGTATATTAATATGATTTCAAGATTTTTACACCATTTAAATTGTAATAATGATAAATTAAGATTATTATGTAAAATATGGTTGTAATTTATTATTATTTTTATACTGCAAGATAAGCTTTCAGTGTGAATTAATACAAATGTAATCGATAAAAAATAAATAGTTCATTATACGATTTATAACCTTTCTGATTAATATGCTAAATTGAAGTAGAGTATGTACACATTCAATACTAATTTAATTATATTACACTTTGCTTTAAATAACTTCATTAATAATTATTACACTTTAAGATTGCTATTTGTCAAAACAAATAGCAACTTTATTATCTGAGTAGATACCCTAGTAACAAATTAATATGGCAAACCCTAAAAAAGAGTTTGGCCTTAATAAGGTAAGCCTGAATAAGCCTGAATAATTTGATTTTTTTGTAAATACCTGAATAAGCCGAATAAAGGCACATAAGATTTTACCCTTAATAGGAAATCATATATATGCCAATTATAGGCCTCTTTATGATAACTAATTGGGCTTTTGTAGGGCGTGTAACGCTGTCCCTTAAATTCACCTTTAAAGGCTAAAGTAAGGCCCTTATTTGAGTTATTATGTGCCATTAAATATATACCACAATAAACCAAAGATGAGCCTAATTAGGCTTTCCTATGTTGGCAAAAGAAGGGCATATAAAGGCAAAGTCTGAAAAGTAAGTATAATATAAAGAGGCATTACAATATTAGTAAGGTATACCTTATAAGGCCCAAATAAGTTTCAAGAAAAAACAACAATAATGGTTTGCCTTCATTAGGTAAAATTAGGGCCTCCTTTGGCTTACCTTTAAGGGCGATATAAAGGGAAGGTGTTACATACCTTACAAGGGCCATATTTAAGCCTAAAAAAAGCCTTTAAGGGTCCCTACGAAAACCTAGGGCATGCCTAGTAGGGGCCCGAAATAAATTGTTACTAGGGTTAATTAAGTATTACTTAATTGTATTTATATCTGTAAACTTTTTACTTGCGTTATCTCAAATCAAAAATGTATTGTTTTAATTTACTTTGATGTCGAAAGTCACAAATAAAGAGCATTTTGATTTGAACCATGACGGTTGTGCTAACTGCGTCAAAGTTCTGCGTCTATTTTGGCATTGTTCCAAACATTTGTAAACCAAAGTTTCTGGATCTAACATGAATGGTTGCAGTTGTATGAGCATAAATGCATTTACTATAATCATGCTCGTAATATAGCTGTATGACCATGACCTGTAATATTTTTTATGTAAGTATTATGCGAATGTTTATTCAGTACAAAAGCCATTTTCTAAAAGAACCCGAGTTTGAAAAATATATTGGACTTTATATAGTACTGTTACTCTTCCAAAATATGATCATGTTTTTGAAATGCATTGTTTCTTGCTTTTAATATTTATTAATACACATTTTACAGTAGATAAAATTTCAAACTATTTTAACTTAGTCACAATATACACATTTGTAAATTATTTTTCACTTAATCTACATTATTCACTTATCCATATTACTTATAAATATATTCCTGAAACTTGTTCATAAATGATGATTAAATCTTCTATATACTCGGCAATAATTTGGATAATAATTAATATTGCAAAATTATACTGCATTCAACTGATCATTTTCTCGAGTCAAATTATAGTAGTCTCGTTGTCTGAAAAGTCTACTCACTTCACTTATCTCGCCTTTCTGTAATTAAGTGTGTAACGAAAGTCTTAAGTGAGTAATGAAGCTATGAGATTAGCATGCAAATGGTATCCAACGAAGCCTTCGAAAGTCGGAAAAGTCATTTGAATCGCTCGTTTGTCGCTGACATAATAGCATTCGTTCGACGCGCTGAATTTTCGTCTGAAACAATCGCGATTAGAGTTAATAAGCCGCGTGGTGTATTCTTATTTGAAAATTACCCGTAGCTTTGTCGATGTCAAGCGATCCTGCGTCCTTTAATTGTCCACAACAACAATCCCTTCATTTTAATGAGATACTTTTTCACAAGATATTATGACTTCTCATCTTCACGTCGTGAAGATTTCCATTTTTTTCTTGTTTTGTTAGTACCGTCAGTTTTATTTAAAGGCGTTGTTTGCAATTATATTTGCGTTCCTCCAAAGAAAACCACTGCAATTTCTATAAGAAATGCCCTTGTTTTGTTTTATAAGTAAACGTCACGTTTCATTAAATCGCACTTATTAAAAAAAAAGTCTTAAGATGACAAGTACGGGAATATTTTGAATAATTTAATTGAAACGTTCAATTAAAATTGTTTTAATGAATTAGGCGCGTCGTCGATGATGCGTGCCAGGTGGTATCATAGGAATTAATTTGATGAGGACAGGCTAGCTTTCCCGGAGTTTGTTAAAATTAATGATGCAAAAATAAAGGGGAGAAAATGTAGTCAAGGGTCGTAATGCGATCGATAAAGAATGATCCAAACGAAGAATGTCTCGCCAATTTCTTTAATTAAAACAAAATAGCTTTCTATACTCAAGACATTTTTTCAAATGGTCTCTTAATAAAGAGTATATTGCATATTAATTTTAATTAAACTGAAAATAATTAGAATAATATTGCTCAGACAGGTTTAAAGTGTACAGAACAAATTCCAGGTAGTATTTTAAATGAAAATTCATTATAAATAATTTTCAACAACTTTTAAAATGTTTAAGTGCATAATTTTTTAAAATATACAGTTTTCAAGAATATTCGACATATTTTAATTAAAGGTCCGTTAATTTAATGTCAGTATGTCAACTTTATGTTTCGTTACGTTAAACTTGAAATTAAAAAGTATTTTAGTTTTTCATAATTTTTGCATTCTGCAATTGTGAATCCTACACGACAAGACAAATTTGAATAAATTTTACTCAATTTTGAGTAAAATTTATTCAAATTTATTTTTACTCAAGATTTTGCGAAAAATGTTTCTACTTTTCATTAAAAATTATTGAAAATTCACAAAAAACCTATTTTTTCGCAAAATCTTGTTTCCATTACTGACACTTGAGTAAAATTTATTGAAATTTTCACGTCGTGTTATATATCGACCTTACCGCATTACTACAACGCATAATCAATCAATACTACAAACAGTGAATTCGCGCCTTTGAATCAAGCGAATTTATCCGCATATTTCTCAAAAGATACTACAAATACGTTGCCAATATAAAATAGATAACTTTTGAGGAATAAACATTGACGAGGTTGGTACTCATTGCTGTCCATTTGTTTCGCTCAAAAATAATACAACATCCACAACGTTACAGTTTGTACTGTAATGGTCGAAGAGTGAAACTGTTGGACTGAATAATTCATCGAGTCAAAATTAAGCGGAAAAGGCTGCTGCCAAGTAGCAAGCTACTTTTCTTCGCGTGAGCCATAAAGTCGTTGGTTTCATCTAGCGGCGGATATCTTTTGTTTTGTGCCGATGTTGAAACGTCGATCGTTAGATCGACACAATGCACAGTGGCAAGCTGAATCCAAAATTCTGAGCGCATCCCCGGGGGATATCCGGGTCTCCGCCCTGTGTCATGTTTAGACGTCGTTCTCTTTAGAAGTGAAACCGCACGTATAACGATATTCGTCGCAAGTTAGTTGGAGCATGAACGAGCCTGCGAAAGCCGCTGGGAACACCGCGACCTTTTTGTTAGCCAAAGAGGTCAAACAAGTTGAGCTTGCAGATGGACAGTGCGTTGAAGTTGTCATTCGACGTTGGCTGCGGCTACGCGCAGGCGCGCTCGTCTGCCGAACTATTGCGATACTTTTTTCTGAGCTTAGTTACCGGAAGAATTGATTGTATGCACTCCAAAGTGTTACTAAGTATTCATCTGGAAATAATTTCTGGGGAACGCTCATTGTTGAAGGAGAGAGAAAAAAAAGTTTGCAACAAACGGCTTTTAATTTGTGCCGCGTAACACAAGCTTTTCACGTGACAATTGCGGATATTTGTATTCGGCTGGAAATTTTAGGGAATTGCAATTGTTACGGAGATTCTGAGGAGCGTGGCTGAATGTAATATGTTGAGAGATTATAAATTGGGTTCAAGAATTATGGAATGGAAAATGTATTAACGGGGATTTTGAATGATTATTATATTTAAAGAATTTGCATTAAATTTTACAATAAAAACACATTTTTTAATTTAAAAGTTGTTTAAAAATAGTAAAAACCAGATAAATGATTTGCAATATTTAAGAATTTGAGTATCAGTGATAAAAGTGATAATAAAGAAAAATATTAATATGATTCACTTGTTCACTCGAGGACACAATTTATTACAATACAACAGCAGTATGATACTACAAACACTTGAATTTGTACTAGTCAAGAATGCGAACAAAGATTTTAAAAAGCCAGTGACGACTGTCAATATATTTTATCCACTTATTGTTGAAGCTGAATGTAAAGGCGACAATGTCTGTTGAAAATAGCGATGTCTCGAAAGATTGCTCAATCCGCAATTGAATAAAGTAAGCTTTCGCTGAGCGACAATGGACAGGCTTTCGTTATCGGTCGCGAATCTAATATCGGGCGTAATCTTGATAAAAGTTGTTTGGACTTCGTGTAAGAGATAGCCAAGGGGGTGACGAAAGAGGAGGATTCAGAAAGGCCGGACAGCAGCAACAGGCTGAGAAACTGGTAGGTAGAGAGAAATAAGAAAAGAGACAAGGATAGAGTCAAATAAACGAGCATCAGGGCCGCATATCATTGGGTAAAAATTAAATTTTTGTTTTCTTTCGAAATGTTCGGTTCAAAGTTACGTTCCATATATAAAAGCGCTTGACATTAATTTGTTCGTGTGCTAAATCATGAAACTAAGAATAAAGAATGTATTATTAAATTTTGGATATTTGCAGTTTTAATAATGAAACTGATGTGCAAACGGGGGACTGGTTATCCTATTTAGGAGGCGGAGGTGTGCCAAGAATAATATGTTTGGGGGGCAATAAATTTTATCACCCCAATTGATCTCTGAAGAAAGGGGAGCATTGTTAACTCCCCGCGCGCACGTGCCTGGAGACTCAAAATCTGTAGCAAACATTGATGCAAAGCTGCTGCAAACTTGTTCAAGACACGTTGTTGCAACACGGTATGGTATTGGTGAAAAATTGTGGTAAAAATAATAATAACGAGGGGTCACACTGCTGATGTAATGAATCAGCAGCCCCGCAGAAAACTTGAGCGGACAGTTGTTAGCGAAAAATATTTTCACCACATTTTATTTATCGTTATATATTGTATTATATACTGCCGACAAATATTCCTGCTAATAACTTCAAATATTTACAATTTAAAATACTAATTTGAATATAGTCTATTTAAAATTATTCATAGTATCTCGTCCATTTTTGTTATCAAATAATTTCATTAAAATAATGTTGCACGAACTAGTGCAACAAAAAATGTTTTATTCAGAAAAAATGAAGCGTACATTTGCTTGAACACTCTAAATGAATGAAACTGTATTTTACGAGTTGAACGACCAAAAATAAACGTTCGATGAAAATTCATATAAATTCTAATAATTGCATCAAATCACTCGAATTTCATTGTTCAAGATTAAAATAGAAAGGCAAAGAGTGTTTTAAAATGGAACAAGAAGCGTCGTTGGAGGGATAACGTTAGTGCCGCTCCTGACCGGTACTGCTTGAATGTAGCCTCGTTAGCGTACCGGATCAAAAAGACTATTATGTAAATGATTCACGAAAGAAGAGAGAATTGGGCTAAGAGGCGGATAGGTCGAGATAAAGGCAAATGGAAAGGTGTTGAGGAAGGGACCAGAGAAGCAAGAGGGGCGGGAGGGGGCAAACGACAGGGGTGCTAAGTGGGAGAGGCTGGCTGGGGAAAAGAGAAACTAGAAAGGAAGACGAGGACAGAAGGAACTCCTTCTCGCTTTCACTATCGGATCGTAACGCGAGCATTTACACGTCCACCGAGCGCCCCCGCAGGCTCACTGCCAACTGATTTACGTTGCAGTCGCGCGAGAAGCTGAAATCCATACTCGTGTCCCGCGCGAGAGATACACGAGGGCCTTATCTCCGCGCGTACCTACCGAACATTTAACGCTTAAAACCATCCCTTTTGCGACGACTAATTTGAGGAAGAGACATTAAGAGATGGTTTTGCGATTATAACAGGAAAACATTGTGCCCGACTGATTTACGAATCGCGACGGCTTTGTTCCAATGATAAGACGTTTTGATAATAAAAGGGTGGTAACCGTTAAAAGCAGTTAATGCGAATGAAGACAAATAGATAGCGTTAAATATAAATGCAATACAGATTTATACAAGTGGAATTGCGATTGAGTTAGAATGAATACCTTTAAAATGGACTCTGTAAATGATACTTTACGCTTTAAACTGAGAAAATAAACGCTCGTTATTTTGTTTGTTACAATGATATAATAAAAGGAGCATAAAAAATATTGCGAAGTGAAAATGAGTACTCGTACTTTTGATTTATAAGAAAATATAATATTTAATTACCTTTGATAATATATATCCCAGTTTATTATAAAAATACACTATTTTAAGCAAATTTCATTACAGTAGTAATAGTAACTATATTTATGGTTTCAATTAAAGGAACACTACATGACTTTGAATATACGACCAAAATAAAAGCCGCAATAAACCACGTAGGTGAAACATTTGTGAGCATTTAAATATTTAAAAACCACTATAAATTTGGACGAAAACAAATTGTCATCAACTAAGAAAATCAAAGTGTTATAAATTGCATTTTGATAACGTTAGTATTTGGCAACATTCTTCTGTTAACAATATTATTTAAAGCTTGGGGTATTGAAATTAGGCTTAGCGTGCAAGAACTGAAAGTTTCCTATAAATTTCGAATGAGTACATTCGTGGTCACTGAAAATGCCTTTGTATAAAGTTTTTATCGCTTCTTTTCAATGTCATAAACACATTTATGGTATAAAAATTTTGTTTACGATTTCCTAGATCCGAGACACGTCACCACATTGTCAAAGATAGTGAAATAAAGTGCAATATAAGTGTCTGCCAGGCGGATGTCTGCAAAAATTATCCTTTATGTAGACCATTATCCTGCGAAACTAAACGTTAAACAATGTGACGTTATTTTTCTACTTGACTGAAATCATGACACAAATATGCGGAGTTAAAGAGCTCGGTTAGTCTCATGACGTTGAGTTCATTAATAAAAGTTTGCCAAATACATTGATTCTATCATGTTTCATTGTCCTGTTCCGAACGTCAATTTGAAACTAATCAATCAACACGTTAATTGATTTAGAATTACAAGTTTGTAATACATAAATTATTGTACGAAATATTGAGAAGACCATTAATAAGTTGCTTATTAATATTATATAATAAATATTATACTTCTAACAATAAATTTCATTTATTTTCCTTCATTTTAATAGATTAATCTCAACTCTTATTATTTTCTGCTGCTATTGTGAGAAGCTATATCCCAATATTATCGCCACATCGTGTCGGTTTGCTTTCCTTGGACTCACCAACTGACACCGTAAATACTATTTTATATTGTTTTGCACGCACCATATGTCCTCCGTCTACCTTATATTTTCGACCATTTCAATGTTCCGTCTCAACTTCCCCAGCCATCCACAAAAGTTGATAAATTTTGTTTTATTATTCAGCTTATTCTTATCTACGCTTTTTGAATCTTTTTAATCATGTGCTTCATTGTAAAATTTCAAAGTCTCGTTGATGACTTCCTTTTCGGTGCTCCTTCAAGCAACCTTCCAATAAATTATTCCCGACGTGTTATGTTTTCCTTAAGAACTCTTTCCTTTTCCTCTTTCTTCGGTGAATTAGAACAAGTTTTTTTTTGTCATGCATATGTATGTGTTATAACTCCTTTTTTTATGGGATAAATTTCATGCTCTTATATTAAACTTGCCGTAAACGTAACTGCCGAAAAATTGTTTCCAAGTTTAGTCACAGTTTAATCATTTTACCACCCAGCTATTTTAATCACATTCATGCCACTTTTTTTCCTCTACGAGATAAACAACAGCTTTTTCATACCAACTTTTTTTGAATACAGTTGTAATCAATTAGTTCCCATTTTCATGGTTTAACATTTCTTTCATTTACTATTAATTAATTCAAAGATTCTTACAACTTAAAATTCTAACGTTATTACTCGCAGTTAAATGGTTAAAAATATCAAAGACAAGTCATTTTTCAAATTTGAGTATTTTAATGAATCCTCTGAGAATCAATTCTCATACGTGCTTGCAGACAATAACTTATATATACATTAAACATTCTTGTCCTTTCACGAAATTACTAGTCGTGGCTGTTGATATACGCTTCTTGAAATTAACTAACACTATAATATAATCCAAGGTACAATCGTTGTCTCCAAAAGGCATAATAACTGCTATGTTTATCATATGTAGCTATTAATTAACGTATGGTCAATGTAATTGTTTAACACTCATGAAATACAGACTTGACTAATTGTTTCTATGAAAATATCCAACGAATTTTAATCATATTTACATATTCATGCAAACGCGGAATATGTTTAATTGAACGTTTTTTTTTATGAAAAAATTATTCTATTTTTTTAAAACTAATTTAATCATTTTATTTTAAGATTATATATATAATAACACAATACCTTATGGCAGTATTATGATTTGCACTCTCAACATAACTTTCACACGTTATAACAAAAGCACTTGCACACTCCGACCATTAGCAGATGAAAAATGTCAACCCCACAATAAGTGCAAACATTTTGAAATTGCAATTGTATTTTCAGTTTGATTTTCATGAGTCCCTGTGAAGTACTTCCGGAGATCTAAAGGGGTCGATTTTATTCGAGAAATCTTTTATCTCAAGAGAAAGTCCCATAACGATTTTATTGTTGTTTCTTGATGAAATAGTCGAGAAGGTTCATTACACCCACGTCGCTTCCCCCAAGCAACTGTTCATTCAATATATTTGCACCCTTCATATTTAAAGGTCGTATTCTACGCTCGTAATCCAAAGACGTGCTTCTGGAACTAAGAACAATATGAGATCTTCTAAATTAAGCTTAGAATCTCATCTTTTTGTCGGCAATTTAAAATGTAAATAAATCTCTCGTTGAAATTGTATTGTAATTTTCATTTCGCTTATATTCCCCATGTAATTTATTTGCTTATAAGCAATTTTTCTTCGTAACACAAATTCTATTTAAACATTGTCATCTGTTGAAATTACTTTTCTATTTATTTATCCATTGTTTAATAAACACAAATATCCATATCTTTCATTTAAAATCAAATACAATATTTCGTTCTAAAAATTACATAAAAATCCATATAGAATTTCAATTCGCCTTCAACAACTGCAGTATCCGCGCTAACAGTACAAGAATATAACTCATGCAAATTTGAACTTTGAAGATACTTCCAAGCTATGGACTTGGTGTGCCAAGTTTCTCACATAAGAGGATAAAATGTTCCGCAGAAAGTGACGGATGGAAATGCGCGCCTAAAATAACATCCCACAAATGAGTCATTGTGCATAATGGCGTCTTTAACGATGCAGTACCATGTCACCGAACAATATCATGTTACTTTGAGGTCTAATAACACGTACATGAAATAGCCCTGGCAAATACATTTCGGCTGCAGGATGAGGCTAGTGATTTACGAAACGGTGCAACGAGCTTCCTAATGAAAGTCAGTTCGTAATTTCAGGGTCGGTTTCCGCAAATCGTTACGAGTGGACAGACAATAGGAGCCGGACGTGTGGGGCGTTCTTGGCTGCCATTATGCGTTGTCCCGCTGTTCCGGGTGCACCTTTCATTACAGTAACGCGACAATAACGACAACGGCGTTCGCTAAATGTAGATCACCGTGATTGTCCAATGGGAAACACAAGCCATTCAATTTGCGCGCGCCTCTTTTTTTTACATCTATTATCAGAAATACCATTTAGCACGCGATTTAATATCATTTATCTATTGGAACAGTACGAAGCTTTGTTGAATTTAATGTTTATATGATTCTCATTTGCAAGTTATTTGTGCCGTAAATGTTCGATGGACAGAATAGCATATGAAACTGATGAAACACAAAAAGACACAAAGAAATCAATTTAGGGACAACGAACAAATTGCGAATTTCAGTCTATCAGTCATTTTTGATATCAATTATTTGTTCTTTACACTGCTTCGATTTGAATGGAGCGCAAGTTTCAATAGCCTGGCGCGTGACGAAATTTACAAATGTCAGTAAATCATCGAGTTAGCAGTGGAAGAAAAAGCTGTCCATTTCGAGTTTTTTTGTATAAAGGCACGTCGTCAAAGCAGCGTGGAAAAATTGATCAGTCTGATCATTTTTGCTATTCAAATTGTAATTTGAGTAACTTATAAAAATGAACTTTAATCGTGACATTTTACTCAACTGTTTTGTAATTTTAAATATTTCTATTTCATATAAAAATGTCGTTCAAATCAGAAATACTTCGTGGTCGTGGTTTGTGTATATTGTTATATTTTGAAAGAATAGAATAACTTTCGCGATATATTATTTATTCAACGCCTACTTACTTCAAATAACGAAACTGTCATCATATTTCTTGTCTGTTATTCCAAAAATGTTTGGAATGTAAATCGTTAATCTATCAAGGGTGATGTAAATAATTCGGCTAAATTGCCTAAAATGATGGCAAAAGATCGTGGATGTTGTGCGGCGTCAAAGTGTAGCCGACTGCGTTAAAAACATCATTGCCAAATGCGAAATTTCTTCGCTCCGTCGATCGCTGTCATTAAGTTTCGTAAATTTAGCCGAAACATCGTAGCAGTGTCGACTTATTGCCCCGAAACTTTTCTCCTCGACTCGCACTCATTTTTTATCCGACACGACGACATGTCCGAGATTTCGAGTTTTGTAAATTGTCTGCCCAGACACCAGTTTCGGATATGCACCCGCGTTCGTTTAGCACTTTATGACGGTAACGCCGTGAATATAAAGTAACACTGCCTGGACTTCTTTTGAATTCGTGAAAGATAAACTTTCAATAAAATAATTCTTTCTGTTTTAAATTAAATTCAGAGTAGTGTGCTGAGAGACAAGTTGCAAAAGTGTCCGATGGTTTGTTACATTTTTTCAGATCTTTACGGACATTTCGCGTATTAAAAAGAAAATGATCGAAATGTTATATGCCTACAACAATGGTCCACGCCTCTCACATCTGCCACTAAAAACACCACATGTCGCGAGTCCATCAGACCGGAAAAGATGGGAATTGAAATTGGTTGATTCGCCACTGTTTTCTTCCCCGATTCATAAACGACAGTTTAAAAGATGATTTACCAAGTTATTGATGCTTCTGATGCAAGTAATTATGATTTCGGATCAGACAGTTTTTTAATTATATTTAAAATGTTAAAAATGCATTTTCTGCAGTAAATATTCTTTAAGAAGTCCTAGGACTTCTTAAAGAATATTTGTATTATGAATAGAAATAAAATATAAAATATGCAAATATGTTGTGTTTGATCAAATATGTTTTGTAGCATAATTTTTCATTTTTAATAAGAGAGACAGAATATATTAAGTTTTCATGTGCTTTAAGCTCAGCATAATGTGAAGAATGTTATATACATTTTTAAGAAATATAAAATATGAATTGAACAATAAAATAAAATATTTTTTAATGAAATATTCAAAAAAATAATATCTCAATTATGTGGAGAAATATTTCATAATAAATTACAAGAAACATTATGCAAATTTCATTAATATTCTCAGGGATTATTTAATTTGTTTTTTTCTGTGAGTACGTTATCTTTGTTTAAAAAATAAATATAAGAAATGCTTAGACACTCTATTTTTCAAAGGTAAAACCTCCATCTATTATAGTTAGAAAAGAGATTTAAAAGAATTCAATTACTTTTTGAATTTCTGAATGGAATGAATAGAATACTCTCAGTGAGGAAAAAAGTAAATTTCGATTTCTATTTGAAAGAAGTTTAATGTCCTCGGGGAGATAACGATATTCTCTTATTTTGATGTAAAAATTCAAGTACATACGCAGTTCAAGTAAACTAATACTAATAAAATAACTAAATGTAAAAGAACATAGCACACACAATAATCATGAAACAAGACTTTATTGTACGTTACAAGAAAATTTTTATCAAAGCCAATACACATGAATTACTTCCACATTATAGTATCACTATAAGTAATTAAATTAAAATTGAACTAAAACAAATTACAATTCATAAGAAAATCGAAATTTCATGAAAATATCGATATTTCATTAAAATGAATAAAACTTCTATGAAAAAATCAAAACTTCATGAAAATGTCGAAAAAATCATGCAGAAATCGAATATTCGTGAAAAAGGCGACAATTCATGAAAAAGTCGAAACTTGATGAAAATGACGAATTTTCTTGAAAAAGTCAATATTTCATAAAAAAATTGAAAAATCATGAAAAAGTTGAAATTTTGCAAAAAATATGAAAAATCATGAAAAAGTTGAAATTTCGCAATAAATATGAAAATTCATTTAAAAAATCGATGTTTCATTAAAAAATTGAAAAATCTTGAAAAAATTGACATTTCACTAAAAATATGAAAATTCATGAAAAAAATCGATGTTTCATCAAAAAATTGAACAATCTTTAATAAGTTGAAGAATTGCAAAAAATATGAAAATTAATTAAAATATTGCGTTTTTTAATTATATTATATTTTTCTAATTGAATATATTGTTTTTATTAATCTCTCGTTATTCATTTTCTGCATTCTCCATTTTTGCATTTTAACTTTTTATCAATTCTTTTATGTATTATTTTTTTTCCTTCATACTTCATTTTAAGACTTAATCTCAAGTTTAATCGAAAGTATTTTTGACTTGCTTCATGGTAAGACAAAAATCTGATATTAATAATTGAGTGACTAACTTCACCATGGTAAGACAAATTTAACAAAGCGTGAGACAAAAAATGGCTGATAAATCTGACAGGTGGAAGAAAACGAAATATCGAAATAAGAAAATATGCAAAATTAAGTGTTTTTTTAATTGAAATATTACTTTTATTAAAGTATATGAAAAAAAAGATGAGCCTAAATGAGCAAATATTATTTTGAAAACTGAGGTATTTATTAAATATGTTTTCTATTGAGGTTAGGGAGGCCAAAATCGCAGAAAATAGAGTTGCTCTGCGCCTTGGCTCGTCGAAGCGCTAGCGCGCTCCTTGATTAAAAGTTCATATTTAAATTCAATGGGACTTAAATCACATAAGTGATAATTATAAAGTTTTACTTTATAATAAATGCAGCATGCTTGCAAATATACAAAGCGGATTAATAAAAACGAAAGTACATTAAAGTAATATTAATGTATTTATTTATTAATATTACTTTAAATTAATGTTCACGGTGATTTTAAAACTAATTTAAAATCTTGATAAGGAGTTTATTTAAATAGAAAGAAAATAATTTTTATATTTGAAAAATTTGCCTTAAAATAATGACTCAAATATAAAAACCGAGCAATTGATAATTTTTGTTACAAGTGTCTGTTAATATCATAAGACACTCTTAAAATCAACAGAGTGTACTGGTAATTTGATTTTACACGTATTTGAAAAATTGAATTATTTGGTAATGCTTTTAATACGATGGAAAAGTAATACCGGTAATTTTCTTCTATTAGAATTACACCTTAAAAATGAATTTAGTACATTAAGTTTAATGTATTTTTTTACGTGAAATCCGAATATTATATCAGAAAATGTCACTCAATAACATTTTCTACAATATATATTTGAACATTACTACAATAGTAATACGAACATATTGATTATTTACAAGAAATATTTTAAGATTATTAGAAATAATTTGATTACACAAATAATAATAATAATAAGCACAAATTAGGTATTAAAATGAAATCCCGTAGCTTCTTATCTAAATAAAATCGGTTTATAAACATAATCTGATTACAATCAATATTCAATTTCAACATCATAATACAAATTTTAATACTCCTATTGGATTCATAAAAAAATACTTGCTATTTTTCATTCCCTATCTTTCGCTAATGAAATTTTTGTTCGAATTCCGATTGTCGCAGAGTTATGGGAGACAATAAATGTTACGTAATATTGTCCGCATGATCGCAGCTGTCGATCTTTATTATAACGTGAAATCATGCTGGAAACAAAATACGGTGTCTCGGTAATATAATAAAGTCTAAAGTTGGTGACTGAAATTTAAATTTGGTTAAACTTGAGTGTGCCGACTTTGGTCGTCGCTTTCACTTGAAACTCACGTTTTCCATGCCGCGAAAAGATAATCAAGCTCATCGTTTCCTTAACGATCTATCGCATTAAATATCTCAGCGTGGCGGCAGTTCGTACATACACACGCGTGTGTATACGTGTATTAATAATGTCGATCGATAGCGGAAGACTCGCCTGACGGCGCACAGCAATGCGTAATATATAATTTATATACACCTTAATGGCCACCGCGCGCAATGTCCCGTAGGCACTTTGCGTAATGCACGCAATTATATTCCGTATATGTCCATAATGATCGTGGAATGACGAGATTACGAATGAACAGATTCGTCAGTTAGCAGGTCCGCTAAAGAGATTGGAATATACAGAGTTACAATTTCAAGTATGGTAAACATTTGAGCTATGTTTCATTGCTAAATATGATTTTGGAATTTCATTACGCAGATTTGTCATTGTTCAGATGTCGATTGATAAATCTTTGACATTTCATGCGATATCTTGATTTACTTTACAAGCGGCCATATTAGTTTTAAGATTTAGCCCACACAGTTATAAAATAATGCGATCTCATGCCTTCGATAATTAGAAGTTCCATATATATATATTCATTAACAGAAAACAATTTTAATGTTTAGTTCTGGTTCATAAATAACAAAATTATATTTTATTAATGATGGTTTATTCATCCAGGAAATTATCTATTTTATAGACACTTAGTATGAACTGATATTTAAGTAATTATGAACTGAAAAAGTGTCTAAGTTATGAAGTCATCATAGAAAATTTGCTGAAAAATGATTTTGATGTATATAGTATATTACAGGATATTATTGAATGTTTCATGCAAACGGTTTGTGTTTTTTGTTTCATTTTAATTGGATATATTATGTATGGTATTCCATACATTCTCACCAATATGTTCCTTTAAAACAAATTAAATTTGGTATAAAAAGGCGTTTAAAGATTATAATTTTAGTCTATTTAATTTTATTAATCAAATATATTAAATTTGTTATATAAAAATGTATCTGTTAATAACAGATGAAATTAAATTTAATATTAAAATAAATTGTTGATTAAAATGTTTGGACCTTTAACTTTATAGTATCAACGTATATACACATGCAGATTCATATCTACTTTAGAGTATGTTCGTTTCGAAGTCTTCAAATCAGTATAGAAAACTTCATAACAACTTTGAGCATCTTTCAGAATATTCGTAAGTATTTCATGCATGTCTGACAAACTTCATAACAATTTCAAGTACATTTTGAATTTTGCTGCATAAAATTATTAATGAGGCCAACTATGCGTATATTTATTTTTATATATAAGACTTAAACAAATGTATATGTTCCATGATTTTTTAATGCTTAAAACATGATGATGAAATAATTATTTTAGTCTTCATCGTCACATGAATTTATTTAATTTTAACCGAACTGATTTAATGATATTGGAGGATAATTGGGTAAATTTATGTTTCTGTATTTGTGCGTATGTATAATATGTTTCTGGATCATGCACCATAACCATACAGTCATTATTTATTACGTCGTGATATATTATTTCATTTTATTTAACGTTTAGTTTAGCACAGAATAAAGACATAATTTGTGACACTGTATTTATTTGTATTTTATATAAAATATGATTCCATTTGTATGAAAAAAACTCATTACTATTTAAAATGCTGTGTTTTATTTTCCTATAATAAGACTTTTACAATTTCTTTTATATATAATCAAATATTAAATGAAATAGTGAATGATAAATGTACGTTTTCCGTTTCTTCATATTTATTAGACTCTGAAACTTCATTACTCACTTTTTACAAACGCAATCATAAATAATCATTTTTCCGCACTAAAAATTAATTTCAGATTAATCAACCGGATGTTTTTATAATGGGAAATTGTATTGCAACGGTACACGCCGTTTTTTGGCCAAAATTCTTATAAACTCCGACACTTTCAAAAGCATAATTTCATATAAAAGTAAAACTATTACACGATTGAAAATCAATTCTCAATTATGCGAAAAATCCGTCAATACTTTTCATTTTGATGTGTCAACAAACGAAAATTTTGAATATGAATAATATTTTTGTGCGCATAACTTATATAAGAAACCTTTCATGTTTGTATTATCTAGCATAAAATATTACATTGAGCTATCAATTCACCGTAAACCTCAATATTTACCCTTCGCAGGAATATATTGAAACAAGAAAAATCGACGAGGACGAAAAATACGTGACACTTATCTGAAACCTTTATTGCACCAAATACTCAACTCGTCAATATTGATCAATTTATTTGAACGTCAATTGTACATCTTTCTACATCGTGTTTCGTGTTTGCAACCGTATATTCAATACAGCTCTCTTTCAAATGAAATAACTGTTTATATTTATTACGATTGCGTCTTGATTATATCTCACACAACAAATCTAAAATCAAGAACTGCAACATATTAAAAAAAGGCAATAATCTTAAGCCCAACAATATGTTTACATACCGACAGTAATTTTTCAACATCGTTTCAGATCCAAACTCGAACACACTTAAATCTTGATTAATAATCGTAGATCAATTTCTCATATTAATTTAACTTTGCAGCAAAAAAAGAAGTAGTTTCTACCTACCGCCGATCTGATAATGCACGTACATAGCTAAGGGGTTAAAATATTATATGATAACTTATTTATAAAACGAAGTAATTCTTCGGACACTTAATCCGTTAGTTATTTGACCCTGCGTTCATTTGATCAAGAAAGCATATCTTGATGGGAATCAAATAGACCCATGCATGCTCGCCGATGTGAGAATATAGCTAATCAACAATACCGTTATTAGTCGATTGCTACTTTCATCGATGTATTTTAATCGTAAAGAATCACCTCGAAGCTTGACTTGATAGACATAAACCAAGTGTCTAAAGCAAGGCCGAGTTTCGAGATATCGGACGCGTGCCGCTTTCTTCGCCAAAGTACCAAAATTATCGATTCAAAATAAGATAATTGACATAATTTCATCAATCAATCGATTACACAGATTAAATTTAGCCTCAAAACATAACGGGTTAATCATCATTAATCTCAAATTATAATCATTTGTAAATTAAGATATCGCTGCATTTATCATAATCACTTCATTTCAGTGAAATAATGAATGCATTTTATTATAAAGTATATGATTTGATCGAAATCTTACAAGTGTTTTCATCAAATGAAAAGTAATTATGTCCGACTTATTGACAAAATGAATGTTGGGGATTTTTCATGTGCCAGAGATGCTGCAGTCTGTGTGTTATATGTTCGGAAATGTGCCAACAAAATGACAAAAATTCCAGTGATTTATTAGAACAAACTGTCAAACATTTCAAAACAGTTGTTACAGTCGTTTGTAAATACGCTCCAAACACCGTTCGCGTAATTGTTTCTCCATTCGATGAGAATTTTATATTTTATATTTCAAAATGTACAAAACACTGACTTCTGATTTGAAAATAACTGACTGATGGTATTATAAAGAATAATTCTTCGTAATGGATATTTAATTTCATAATAAGTTTTGAAAAGGCATTCATTGAGTATAGGTGTATTCATGTTACTTGTGTACGTTTCTTTGTCAAAATGTTTCGGGGAGACTTAAATTTGAAGATTGTAAAGATTCCTATAGAAAAATCCGCTTATTTCCTCGGTGGTTTAAAGTATTTCACCTCATAACTTATATTCAGGATTATAGTCAGTCTCCGGATTTTAGCTTTTGAAATCTTTGTAATTTCAAAATAGAGCAGAAGAAAACGCAATAATGTCGTATATGGCTCTTTAATGTATATAATTGAAGCCGAATTATTGAACGACATAAATCTGTTACTAAAGAAGGCATATGTTTATCATTATTATGAAAAATTATACTCGTTGGAAGAGATTTATGTTTGTAAATTATATCTTTCTAGTTGCAACTATGCTTTGCGGTTTTTTGTCGTGGGTGTGAAATTAAAAGATATCAATAAAGACATAGGTCTGAAAAATGACCCGGAAAATTGGACAGAGCTTCACAAACGAGTTGTCAAAGCCAGCCGAGAACTTATTTCAAAGAAAGACTATTTGAAATTGGGGAATTGGAGTTTATGTCAAGGAAGTAATTGATGTAGTCGTTAGAAATAGTTGAATATTACCGCCAAATAAATAAAAGTTAATTACTTTGAACTATTTTGAAACTTCTTAAGGATGATTTTTGTGTGAATTTTACAAGATTATAAATCATTTGTAAAGCTAAAGCCACGATGCTTTTGTTTCAAATAAGCTTTCAAACAAAATGATACAGATATTAAATTTGATGTTGGACATTTAAAATATTTCGTGCAGTGTCACGGCTGTCATCGTGAACTCGAAAAAGAAATTTTTACGTCTCTTCCCTGTGTCGTCGTGCAGTAATGGAGTGCAATCATACATATGCCAGTTGTATATTCCCTAAGAACAAGAGCTCAGGACCAAAATCATCGCAATCAATCTGCAAGACAAGTAAAACTATTCTCGACTTGCTTGAAATATAAACATATTTCAATAC
This sequence comes from Gryon sp. ZL-2020, assembly GCA_022817425.1. Classification (NCBI taxonomy): domain Eukaryota; kingdom Metazoa; phylum Arthropoda; class Insecta; order Hymenoptera; family Scelionidae; genus Gryon; species Gryon sp. ZL-2020. The sequence continues at coordinate 6,002 of JABFPJ010000423.1, read as the reverse complement.
ACACATATTTCGTACACTCTCATAAATTATATTTTAACGCAACATAATGACGAAACGTGATTTTTGGTATATTCTTACTTTAAATAATTTATTTTACTTTTTTGTTTAACATGAACAAAAAAAACTCGAAATTTTGAAAGCTTAAACAAACGATTTCGATACTGCATTAATTATAAATCATATTTTTGTCTTTTAAAAGCAATGAAACTATAAAAATCAATACGTTCTTAATATAATAAAAATATTGTTTAAATATTATTTTAAATAAATAAAAAAAAAATTAACCAATAATCTGACCGTTTATTATAACAAAATAAATGCAGCAAATTGTATAACTTGTTACTTCAAATGTGAATAAAAGACTGATTAATAATTGTTATCAATGAATAATTCATGATTCATAATTCGATGTTTATTAAATGTTCGTATTGAATGCATAATTTGCTGCGAAAATGTTGCTCTATTTTCCACACAAATAAGCTGAAGATGCGTTCGTTAATTTGTATTTTCTGTATGTTAATTTGTTGACAGTTATAATACGTGTAGACATAACAAAATATAATGATGTACACTCTTGCATAATGAGACATGACGTTTCTGGCTTGGTGCCGAAAACAGTCCAAAATCCATCGACCATTGTGTAAACGTTATACATTATAGAATATTCACATTTTTCCAACGCACAATGAATAACTTCACTTCGCTATTTTCTTCACCACGTAACACAATATTTTTTTTCTCTCTTTCTTGCTATATTCTTTCTAAAAGATCCTACATGTAAGTACATTGGGGAAACCATTCAAGATGGTTTTTCCTTCTGGATTTCAGGGACTTTTCTGAAGAAGCATGTTCGTCGCATAATTTCCGCCAAATTGAATCCTAGTAGAGAAGGCACTGTGTGCGCGAGACAAGCATTAAGTGCAAAATTGATCGGGCTCGCACAAGCGGAAACGCATTACGCGCTTCGGCTAAGTAAGACAGATTGAGCGAAGCGACGTAAACTTCTTACAACGGCCCAGGCTTAGGAACACCCACGTGCGTTTCGCATAAATACTTGCGGCCGACCGTAAATAACGTTGGAGGTGGGTATCGGTCGAGTATCAAAATGAGATTGCTTAGAGTGAAATCGCCAAAAGCTTTCCAATCGTGTTAATTGTTTGAAAAACAATGAAACCAAACAAGAAAAACGAAACAAAGTCTAACAAAGGATCGACATTTCTCAGTATATTATTTTTCTGCAAAAACAAAAGCAGAAGCCAGTTATGCGCCATTTGACGTTATTTATGCGCCATGTCTTTATAGACGAGCTTTTTATCAAGAAATAATTCCCGCAGGAATGTTGTGTTGCGAAAAAGGAATTGTGCGTATTTTTCCATCGTCGCTGTTGTCTTTGCAAAGACGTATGTTTTATGAATGAAAAAGTCCATTTAGCAAGAATGGCTTGAATTAGACGTAAACTTCGGTGAAACTGTAGCCGGACAATTTATGTCAGCGGCGCTGTTACAGATGGAATTAACGCATAGTTGAATTGTCAATTGTTACAGTGGAATTATAAACGAAGTATTTCAGTCGTTAATGAAAGATTTATTCGTGAAAAATAATCAACCTAATTACAGTCGAGTCAACTAATTTATGTTAATTTTACACAATAGAAACAAAAAAGAATACTTTTTTCTCAAAGACTTTAGCAATATTTATGCTTCTTTTGAAATTGTATTTGTAACTTTGATACTTTGCAAGGTCCTTTTCATTGACTATGATTAATGTAATTCTTTTCTTCTTTTAATGTGCTTTAGTGAAAAAATATATTTATCAGAATAAAAATGAATTTAAACAAGTAAAATGTGTGTTGGAGTCAATAGAAAATCCTACATTATGAACTTGAACCAAACAAGCTACTCAATAAATTTAGATAAGTACAGCTCGCATCCGGACAGAGTGAAGGCAACGGTCCAGGAAAAGCGACTAGAATTGTCAAATAGGGCTTCGTGTTTCTTCAGAACAATGCTAGACATTACATCTCTTTGGCCAACCAAGAAAAATCGCTCCCTTATGGATGCATTTTGAGATTACGTTTTATTCCACTCGGTTAACATAAAGTTATTTTGCAAAATGCAAATGAAAATATTGTAGTACAGGCGTATTATCTCAACTAGCCTCTTGAGGTATACATGTATATGAAAACTATTTTTTATGTTTTTCAAATAGCAATAAATTATTCTTGTTTTAATTGTTTGCTTTCATATCGACAGTTTATGTACTTAAATAAATGTATACTTTATAACGAACAATGAATCCAATTAACAGACACACAACCTTGTAAATACGTCTAATGGAAGCATAAATATATTTGATTATAATATACTTTCAGTAAGATTTATTACAGCGTGCATAATAATTATTATTTTAATGAAATGTTAAGATAATAATTTTGTGTGGTTTTATGTTTAAGATATAAACTAAGTTAAATCCTAAAATTTGTAGGTTGGAAAAATTGTATTACAACGCTGACTTTATTCTTCCGCTATTGCATATTTTCATCCTATTGTTTTGACCATGTACATGGTCTATTAGATTGAATGGGTCATAAAAAACGGAAGAATGAACTTGTACAATCTGGTATATATGCATTCAATATGAAAAAATCGTTACATATTTTAGATACAAACACAACAATAGACAACAATTTTTAGTTTGCTTGAGATTTATATAAATCTAAATAAGAAAAATAATTTAAAATATTTTTCATAATATGAAAAATATTATACAAAACAAATAGCATATGTTTTATTATGTGACTCAATGAATTATAAATATTAACCACCAATAAAAATTCAGTAAATTAGTATGTTAAATGTGTTTATTAAAATTAAATTATTTATAATAACTGTGTTGCTTTCTATACTTGGTAATTTCATATTTTATAATAAAAGCGGATGTTTTAACATTTAACGTAATTTAATTAAGTAAATAAATGGAGTTCAATTTAATGAGTATTTTCGAAAGCTTATAACATCTTTACTTTATTTTATTTATATTACTTCCGACACACATATCAATTTATCAATTTTTAATTATCTATATTGAAAATTAATTAGGCTTTTTAGACATCGCGTCGTTTTATCAGAGTAATTATGTAATTAATTTCATAATAGATCAAATTAACTATTACTGGTACGTGGTAATATTAAATTAATGCCTTTGTCGAAATATTTTATAAATATATAACACACAGACCTATTTTATGCTTTGACCAAAAAAGAAAACATTAATTAAATTAATTCAAAATACACTCACCATTGCAGCTAGTTTAAATCCATGTTCAGTTGACTTTTCTAAAATAAAACAAAGTTGATTATTAGAAAAAATGGTACAATTATTATTTTGAAAACAAGTTTAATTTGTAACTAAAACGCACATATTTTATGCATAAACATGAGACAGAGTGATGAAATAAAATGAGGCATAAGAAGTTATTTAAATATTCGGAACTTTTAAATCTGATATTAAAAGAAACGTCTGCGAATGCTGTTTACAAGATATACGATAAAATCATGGCAATATAAAAAATACAAGTCGAAATTTCGTGCAACAAGACGTACGGCAGTGCTAGTGTTCAAAAAGTGTCTAATTTTTCATGAAACCCGCCAGTGAATCCACTGTATCACGTCTTAACGAAATATTTCAACCTCTTTGACGACATTTGTTTCTGAAATAATTTCATCTACATCTGCGATACTGAATTCAATGGAGCATAAATAAAGCAAACATCTGGACAAACTAATTGACTTATTCCCGCAGTTCATTTTACACTTAATTAGTTAGTTTCGCTTTTACTTGAAAATTATTAGTTGGTTGAATTAATTATGGCTATCGTAAACACTTATTTGATTTTCAGATTAAGATATGAATGTGTTTCGTCAATATTAAACTTCCTAATTAAAGCAGAAAGAAGCAACGGAGCAAATGTACAGAAAATAATTTAAACTGATTCGTCAAATGAATTTACTTTTCTCAAATTGCAAGATACTCAATGTTAACGACACTATATATTACTTCATCGAATGAAAAACATTCAATCGTTTTCAAACTCAAATGAAATGTACCATTATAACAATTTATTTTTTATCTTCCAACCATGAAATCATTTTAATATCTAGTTTTAAGTGTAAGCAATATACTTTTTCGTTTTAATTTCTTTTATTTTTATTCAAATTTTTCTTTTTTTTCTTTTTTTATTTGATACACTTCCGCAAATTAATTTCTCATTGAACCATCAACTTACAAGTCTTATTAGTTTGAAATAAATTAGAGACACTTTTCATATGAAAGATAAAATCTCTAAGAAATTTGAATTTAATTTCCGATGACTATTAAATCACGTATGTGGCACATCCTGATATCAGATGTTAAGACAAACTCAACAACAAAGAGTCCAAGTGCGGCACAGCAAGCAGTATAATTCTGCTGGTGATTCATTATTCGTACTAACGAATGTGTCCCTTTCTAAGGTACCCCGGCGTCGAGATTTCAAAAGTCTTTCCGGGTTCCAAAAGGACAACGACTTCATCCCGAAGTAAGCGCGTGCGTAATACACGCTGACTTCTAAGGCGAAACCATTTTTCGGCATTATCTCAGTGACGCGCTTTGGTTCCATTATTTATGTACATATACAAACGCCGCTGTACCGAGTTATGTCATAATTTCAGATAAAAACATCAAACGCCTTTTAAACATTTGTCGTGGAAAACTTTTTTTTAATTTAAATATTATTAATAATAGTTTGCAGGTAAAACTATTCATAGCAAAATTATTCATAATTTACTTAATAAATGATACTCTTTTATTATAACTTTATACAAAGAAAAAGTGTATTCAAATTTGATTTAAATTAATTTTGTATGCAATGAAAATTCAGTTGAAGTTTTGAGAAGACTACTTTTTAAACCGAGAAAATATGAAATTTACATTTCTGAAGTGAATTACTCAGCCTCACAAATGCCTTCGTTAATTGACTCTATTCAGACTATCTGAATTTATACGTACATAATGAAAGTTACAAAAATTGTTCAAATAAATATGTTCAATTGTTTGTCTCGCCTTTATGTGTTCAACAAATTATCTCAAACCAAGTGGATAATTAAGAAATAAAATGTTGAATGCAACAAATAGGCAGTAGCCCACCCAATACAAACTTTTTGGCTTATGTTCGATTAAACATCATTATGCAAATCATTTGTAGTTCTCGTAGACTTTAGTTATAGAAAACACAACTGAAAATCTCCGCCGCCTACAATCAAACATTTCACGTGGGCGAACTGATGATAATAATAAGTAGTCGTCGTGACTAAAAACAATTTTAGTGGATACTTTAACAAATCACCTTTATTTTAGAGTAGTCACTACTGTTTACGATATCCATAAAATTGCTAAATCATCGGATAATTAGTACTAAAATTGTTATTGTATTTTAAACATTACATATCGATAAATATCAGTGAGTCAATAAAAGATGTTATATTAAATTACATCTAAAGAAGTATTCTCATGGAAGAAAATATATTTGTATTAATATATATATTTATTATATATTTAAAATATATTTTTGAAATACATTTTTGCAAAAATATATTCTCTAAATTTAAAGATGTGAAATTTCACTTATTTAGAGTGAATATTCACTTTTTGATTGAGTCCAGAGTCTTCCACTCACAATAAGTGAATATTCACTTATTGAAAAACTCATTGAACCTCAGGAAAATTAATAAACTTATTTAGAAAAAGTGAATTTCAACTTATTAAAAGAGTGAAAAATTATTTAATATTAAAATAATATTCTTTTATTATATAATTTATATTTTATAATTATATTACTTTTTTTATTCTCTTTTTTATTTTTATATTATATAATTAAAATCTTAGTGAAAAAATTCTATCTCTCCGAGAATCGAACTCAGGTCCCCAAGGTGATAGTCCGATGTCCTCACCATACCAGTCTATCA